>BSQZ01000043.1:5525000-5562500 GCA_033239005.1 Lamellibrachia satsuma | reverse complement strand
ATTTGTTAATTCAATTTAATTAATTAACTTTTTAGAAAATTACAAATTAATTTAATTTAATTAATTAAATTTATCGGAAGAGGTTAATTAAATTTAATTTAATTGAAACAATAACAATTTACTTTCAGTAATTTTTTCATTGGGTATATTATTTTATGCAATCTGGTGGTGACTTCCTTTGTCTTGCTGTCAGGAGTAAGAATTATTTGAAGAACATAGTGCCCGTTAGACAAAGCCTCTCAACCAGTAACGTAAGTTCTCTCAACCAATGTCAAAGAAAGTTTCCAGTTAGGTCCAGTTAGTTGTTTGAACAGTGTCAATGTCCAGCCAATGTCAATCAGTTAATAAGCTGAACTGTGAGTGCGCCTGGCCAGGTGCTGCAGCTGTATTATGCAGGAGTATAGACTCCTCTTGCTTTGTGGCTTTCATTACCCATCCAAAAGGATGCAATACAAAGTGTATCTGTAGTCTGGACTTTTTCTAGACATAATCCAATATATATGACATATGACAAAATCCAAAGGGACAAATGTAAAAAGTTAACGAAATCCCTAAACTTAAATTCTTCAAATATACTTTGACGTTTTAGAGACATTTGTGCAATGTAATTATGTTTCATTAACTTGCTTTAGCTTAGCCCTGTTTATGTGGGTGGCAAGTGCAGTGATCATCTGATAAAACAAACTAATCATATGATATTGGTAATTGTATTTAATTACTTGTTAAATTAATTGAACAGTAATTGTTAATTTAATTTAATTTAACAATTCGGGACGTTAATTGACCTGATAAATGTGTGAGGTTAATTTAGTTTAATTTTTTTAGATAATTATTTAATTAGCCTTCCAAGTTAATTACCCCATGATTTATGTGTACACAGCGTCATCCCCGAATCTGCCCGCTGGCTGGTCAGTCAAGGGAGAGATGATGAGGCGATGGAAATACTCGAGAAGGCGGCGAGATTCAACAAGAAAACGTTGCCCAACCCGCTCGACCTCCACGAGAACCGTCAGCGGGTACGTCGCTGCCGACAGCAGTTTTTTGTATTTCCTCGGTATGCAGATGATATTAACATGATAACAACATCAAATGAAGATTGGAGAAACTAGCAAGTGCAGTGAAGAGACACAGTGAGAGTTTTTGTCTGAAAATCAATGAAGCAAAGACAAATGTATTAGCCCTTAATGGAATAGGCTCAGTACGGATCGACGGGACTGAGGTGGAACTGGTCCCAAAGTTCGAATACCTAAGCTCATTGATTAGTATGGAAGACATAACATCAGAAGAAATTAGAGTCAGACTATCAACAGCGAGAAGCATTGTTAAAATCTGGCCTTCTTGAAATCTGTAAAGATGATGATACAAGTATAAACTTGAAGAAGAGATGTGTGCACTCCTTTGTCTGGAGCATTGCTCAGTGAGGCAGTGAGTCCTGGACACTCAAGGAAGAGGATGATAAACGTATTCACGCACTCGAGATGTGGATATGGCGCAGAATGCTCAGGATAACCAGGCACAGATAGAGACAATCATCTGGTCAGTAGGTGTTAAGGAAGAAGAAGGTCTGCTATGTTTCATTAAGACAAGAAAGTTGACTGTTACAGTCATTGGAAAAGAAGACCAGAGAGTTTGGTATTTAACAGCATAGAAGGAGAACCACCAGGAATAAACAGAAGAGGCAGAAGAAAGATGGGCTGGATTGACAGTAAACATTGGGCAGAGGGTGGCTAGAAAGATTGCAAGGAGATAGCCAGGAGACGGGTAACTGAGGCTACGGCTTCACAAGGAGATAGCCAGGAGACGGGTAACTGAGGCTACGGCTACACAAGGAGATAGCCAGGAGGCGGGTAACTGAGGCTAAGGCTACACAAGAAGATAGCCAGGAGACGGGTAGCTGAGGCTACGGATACACAAGAAGAAGAAGGTTTAGCCATAAATGAAAACGTAATTTCAAATACCACAATTTACTCAAAGTAATTATTGTCAAGTGGGTTATGTTACAATTAGAAAACCTAAACTATTCCCAAATAAAAATATAACTCAAGTGTAACACATTTAAGTAAAGTCAACTGTTCAAAAATTTGTACTCAAGAAATATCCGGCTCTCTCTTTAGATGTATAAATAGAAGTACTATCTTTTACTTGGTTCTTTATTACAATAATTGTATTCCAAAATTTGGTGCCGTACTTCATTCACTCCGATTTTTCCTGACGTTTTTGGGTGCGACGTCATCTTCATATGTGTGTATTTTCCTTAGACAAAGATAGAAGACAAAACAACCAACCCTTCTCTACTGAACTTGCTCAAAACTCCGAACCTGCGGAAAATCACCATTGTTATGTGGTGGGCCTGGTGAGTTTGCTTTTTTAAGTTGTTTCCGTTATGGTCTATATTTATATTGTTACAATCACTCGGTTAATGTGCCTCTATCTGGTTATATGATGTCCTTGTTTTTCTACCTGTCTAACTTTCTATTTAGCCACCCAGCTATCGCACCCTTCTTAGCATCCATAGACCCGTTCTTCCTGTATGTATGTTTGTTTGTTGGTATGTCTGTCTGTTTGTCTCTGTCTATCTTTGGGTTTATGCCTCTGTTTTTCTGTATGCCTGTCAGCCTGCATGCATGCCTGCCTGCCTGGCTGCCTGCCTCTCTCTCTCTCTCTCTCTTTCTCTCTCTCTCTCTCTCTCTCTCTCTCTCTCCCGCTCTCTCTCTCCCTCCCTCTCCCTCCATCTCTCTCCCTCTGTCCCTTCCTCTACCTCCATTTCTCTATCTCCCCCCTCTTTCTCACTCTCCCCCTCTCTCAAATTTAAAATGATACAATGGTCTTCCTACTGAAGTTCTCTATAGTGCGTCGTCGCCTAACCACACCGTTACACTGTCTAATGATCTACCAAAAAAGGGGTAACGTGAACACTTCTTACTCAGGTTCGTCACCAGTATGGTCTACTACGGCCTGTCGCTGGGGATGAATCTCATAGGCGGTGACATCTTCTAAAACTCATTCCTATCCGGCGCCATCGAGATCCCGTGCTACTTCATCGTGATTCCCATAATGGACAAGTTCGGCCGTCGGAGAACTACGATCGGCTCTCTAATTGGCGCAGGCATCTCCTGCTTCGTTTGTATTTGGCTCTTCAACAAGCCAGGTTTGTTTTACATCTTTGTACATCTCACTTTCAAAGACGAATACTTCGACGTGTAGAGAGTTATCGGGATTGGACCAGTTCCTCGATCGGACCACTGCTGTTAGTAGGGTATGTCCGTGATTCCGTTTGCTACCAACATGTACTTGTTGTTCACAAGGCGCATTTGATAGCATTATTGTTTAGTTATATCTACATACTATATGGCACGTTGGTGTGGTTGCAAAGCGTGGTAAAATGCTTAGCTTTTTCATGCCCGTCCTCACGAGGGGTTCGCGGGGTTAGATTCGAACAAACCCCTTTTGAGAAAAGTTTGTTTAACTCTATAACGTTTTTCAGAAATCATCTCATAAATGCCCGGCTAACTGAATGAAGCCTTTTGAGAGAAGTTTGTTTAACTCTAACGTTTTAAAGAAATCATCCCATAAATGCCCAGGTAATTGCATGCGCTTGAGCCCCCATTTTCAAAGCCCTGTGTCTGTTTTGTGTTTGACACATAACAGATGTCGCGTTTGCATCTCGAAGTCTGTCGGGTCTTAACACGTAGTGTTTGAAACTTAAGTCTGTCAGGTCTTAACACGTCTCTATACTTACCTTCCGTATCGTGTAGTGTTTGAAACTTAAGTCTGTCGGGTATTAACACATCTCTATACTGACCTTCCGTATGGTGTAGTATTTGAAACTTAAGTCTGTCGGGTCTTACCACGTCTCTATGCTGACCTTCCGTATCGTGTAGTGTTTGAAACATAAGAGTCATTCAATAAACGTTTCACGTTTCTACTCTCCTCTAACATGTGTTGTTTTTGTAATTAAGTCATTTAACGATAACGATTTATCATGTGTGTAAACGGGGATGTTGGCCTTCAACACTGATGTGTGCTTACTAAATCATTATACGAACCTTTCAGGTCTCTGCGCGGCTCTAGTCGTCTTCAGCATCGTGTGGTCTTTGTAAATAAGCCATTCACTGAACCATTCAGATTTCTACGCGGCTCTAGTCGTCTTCAGCATCGTGTGGTGTTTGTAAATAAGTCATTCACTGAATATTTCAGGTCTCTACACGGCTCTGGTTGTCTTCAGTATGTGCGGCAAGTTCTTCATCGCCGCCACGTTCGCCGTCATCTATGTGTACTCGGCAGAACTGTTCCCTACCGTCGTTAGACAAGTCGGGGTCGGATCGTCTTCGATGTGTGCCTGCGTCGGTGGACTCATACAGCCGCAGTTCTGTCGCCTTGTAAGTAGTTCCGGTATCCCTTCTTGCTTTGCCGTTCTGTGCCAATTTTATTGTTAGTAGACAACTGTAAAGAAAGACATAACACAGATAATGTATTTCGTATGAGTTATTCATCTGTCAAACTCCCGTTTTATAAAAAAAACATTTGGTAGTTGGCCCTAAATATATTATAACAATAAAAAGTAAACATGAAGTAGACCACTACAACATAATTTAGATGTACTTCGAAATCGAACAATTCAGAGAAGTTGGCAGTTTAATTTTTTTTACAAAAATAGCTTCGTATCAGTTGACCAATAAAAACCGTTCTACATTCCAGTTAACTGAGGCTGTGAGACCTCTGAACTCTGGACCTGTACACATAGGCGACACAAAAATACTAGTATACTTCATTTTCAGACTATATTTTGGGGTCCGATGCCATTCCTGCTATATGGGATCACAGTCATTACTGCCAGCCTGTCGACCCTCCTGCTCCCAGAAACAATCAACAAAACCCTTCCAGACACGTTGGAAGATGGGGAAGCGTTCGGAAGGTGAGTATTCAAATACTAAATAAATAAGTTTTTTTGTAATCCCATATATATCATACTTCCAAAAATGCATAAAAGTAACATGCACAGTGTGTAGCACTCTACATCTAGTATGATGACGCCAATACCGTACTTATGCAACTTTTGTCAGCCGAATAAATAAATAACACAAGTTATGTTATGAGTCAAAACTGAAAAAAGGGCGCGTTAACATCAATGTTTGCCATAGAACGAAATGTGGCGTGCTTTCTGAGAAGTATGAGTTTTCGGGAACTTCCCCTATATTAATGACGTCAGAATACATGATACTTTGTACTGTTATCTTACTCTGCTCTCTTCCTCTGTCAGGAAACCGAGCAGAGAGCAAACAGACAACGTCAATGCAAACATGGACGTCTACAAGACGGACTACGTCAACAACGAACACCTGTAACATCCGCGCGTCCTGTACGACGATTTGCAGCAGAATGCTTCATCCTTGAACGAAATCTTCGCCAAACGCGTGTTATCATAACGGCTTAGCTTTGTTTGTACGATATTAGATATAATAATAACAGGGAGGTGTTCTAGGGCGAAGTTTGTTTGGAATCCTGCGTATCGACAATTGGCGTATGATGAGAACACAAGCAGCGAACCCAAGACACTGAATGTGGCATCCATTACACATCACTCAATTCTCTTCGCTCCCACGGGAGCTTAAGGCGCCATCAAATTTCCGTCAGCCAGCAGGGTCTTGGGCGAGCAACTCAGTCCATTGCATGTCTTCCCAACCAGCATCATTTCTTCCTTGACGGTTCTTTTCCAGGTGCCCTGTGGGCTGCAACTTCTCCCAGGTCGTGGCCATTTCAAAGCAGCACGTGGAAGTTTATATCTATATTGATGTTGATGCAGATAAAGTGGCCACGTCATTTCCATTTAATACACGCAACACAATGAATACAGGAAGCTATGCAGTCTGCATGTATCAGTTCATTATGGGCGGACACGTGTCAACATTATGTCACCAGAAAATGTAATTAGAAAGAGCGTAAACTGCGCGCTAAGTCATCCCTAAGGTCAAATTCCGGGATAGAATAAGAAATACGTTCTGTCTTAGTGGCCAACCTTATAAATTCGATATAACATGGTTTGTTACAAATTTTGTGGTGGGGAAAGTTGGTATTCATTTGAATGTATAATGTCAGTGGCATTTTGTTCCTACCTGTTAATCAAAACCATCCTTTGCGAATTGCAAGACCTACGTTTTCGTGCCTAATATATTTACCTATTCGGCCATTCCACCTTCTACGAGTAAAGAGACCAAAAGCCTCACGGCAGTAAGTTACGTTACAGTAAGTTACGTTACGGTATGTTACGTTACGTATAACCGTTGCAACGGTTTTGCTTCACTTTGCTTTGAAGTTTTCCTCTCATCCAAGTCACATTGCAATGATCTGGTGGAACAACAATCTATAATAATAGTATACTCCGACATGACTTTACGTTATGTAAATAACGTCGAATAACGTCGTGATGTTTCTTCATAAGTGTGTCTGTTCACGGGTTTAAAACATGAAGGTTTGTATTCTGTTACTTTGTGTGAAACTGATAATAAAATTCCAAGAATTATGATTTGTAATTTACGTACTATTCTTGGTAATTAACGTTATGATGTATGTCTTCCATCAGCTCAGCATGGGCAATGCTGAGTGACACGCGTCAGTTCTTATGCTGAACATTTGCAGAATTGTCCTTGAGATTTCTTTAAAAAAAATAGACTTAGAATGTCATCTCGCACCATGAAAGTTCCGATCACATTTTCACTTGAAAGTTGCCAGTTAAAGTACAATGGCCGCATGTGTACATTGGTAATTATGCTAATGTATGTTTATGATGCTTATTTTACTTAGAATGGCCCATGAATGAGGCCCTTGTATTCGAGTGTAACCTGGTAATAAATAAGCATTTATGATCTGGACTTCTCGTTACAATACAAATGCATATGAATGTGTACTGTGAATGTTGAGCATATGAATGCGCATTCAGATACAGTTGTGAACGGCTCCGTGCATTTGCACGTGTGCCCTAAACATCTGCATGCGACCCCTAACGAAATTACGCAAGGTTTGACATGGCAGCAAGATGATATGAACCCGGGTTATGGGTCCAATGTTCTAACCACTACGACACTTCAGACATGGCCATGGACATCCAACCAGGCAAGCATCTCTATCAGAAACATTAGGAGAATAAATGGATAGGATGGTTAGACTGAAATTAATTTCTTTCGCTGTGGCGTGTTCGGGCATTCCGCCATACTTCTGCTATGACGATAACGGTAAAACTGGCTACATTAGAAACGCTATCCGAACCCGATTGTCTAGCGACGATAAGAACATTTCGTGCGCGCCAAGTCGAAAAGATAGACTTATCTCATTAAATCGTCAAGGGGTGTAAGCATAGGCACATCGGTTACGCCCACAGACGTGGTTACGCCACAGCGTCACTGCTCGCGGAGCATTTAATCCTTGCACCACCTACTATACATACGCTTGGTTCAGTCCATAGGTTGAAAGCGCACGTGAAACGAGTGCTATATTTAGTCCGCCACCCTGGCAACGAGCAACGGCGCCTGCACTAATCGGATGGCGCCAAAGGTCTGCCCGGTTAAAACAAAACAACAATACCGACAGACGACAGGTTACGATTGGCAAGAGGGGGCCATTACATGTTATTTATTTAATAAAAAATATAGACCGTAACCAGCTACGAGCGTAATCAATGGATTATTTGGCGTCATGCATTGTTAAATATCGTAATTATTACGTTCAAATCGTAATAGTTGGCACCGCTGGCTCTGCTGGTGTATTCCAAGGTCATGTTTGTTTGATTTCAAAGAAAATATATTCAATAACGACACCCATATATTTTATTGCTAAACATTTAATGTGGTAAATATCACCAAGCATATAAAGCCTCTCACATTAATGCAACAAACAAAAGGCGATTGAAAACAAACAGTTTTATGGAATACAAGTTTCACATTTATAATTTGTACACGTTAAACTGGCAAAGACACATACACACATGAAATAGATTTTATATATCTACAACATATCAACTAAAATACTAAATGATAAAATGTCTCGTTTCATCTCCACCTCAACCAATATCACATCAACTAAACGTTAAAACCACGAACGTGTGTTTTGGGGTAGCTTAGAATTTTCTTTTGGGACTTTTGTTACTTTTTACTATTCACAGATGACATACATTGCCCAATTCGACCGAAGATCAGGTAAAGACAATCACTGCACTAGGCTGCTTTCCTTTCTTGTTCACCTCAGATCACACTAAGAAAACCACTGCGCTGGACAAACATTCCTCCTCTTTCTATGTCATTCCATGTCAAATCAACCAATTTCCTGGAAATTAAAAAGTTTATGTCTCAGCATGCAAACTGTAATTCGGAATCTGAATTTCAGAAACATAGAATTTCAGAAATGTAGCTTGTAAATTTATCAATATTAGAGGCACCTGAAAAGAGTCAAAACAACGGGCGCGGGTTTGTTCACATAATAGGGCATAACAGGCACAATTTCCATGTAAATATTTAATTATTTTTCAGGAGTGCTCACGTATAGCCACCTAGTCACTGGTCAAAATTTAAGTAAATTCTGAGACATCAACCATTGGTTCATTTCACAGGGAATGATCCACAGGCAATCGTTGACGCAGTGTGTCGCTATGGAGATGCCTCCGACCTTTGTGAGCAGTGACGCAGGAGGATCTGCTTGAAGGTAACAGTCTCTGTACGACTCAATTATTCTTGTTGTGTTTCACAATATATCCAACTTGCAGCCAACGAATTGGCTCCAGCCCTCAGTCTAATCTTCCAGAAATCACTCATCACAGGGGAACTCCCACTCTCTTGGTTACGGACCAACATCGCCCCCATATTCAAGAAGGGAGACCGGTCCCTTGCATCAAATTATCGTCCCATCTCCTTAACATCGATATGTTGCAAAATCCTCGAATACATTGTATTCTCTAGCATCATGAACCACTTTGACCAATAAGCAATCTTAACAGACAGACAACATGGCTTCCGCAGAAAACACTCCAGAATCTCAGTTAATACTCACCACACACGATGTAGCTAATTCTTTAAATAATAAATCCCAGACTGACATGATAATAAAGGACTTCTAAAAAGCATTCAACATCGTCCCCCACAACCGGCTTCTAAATAAATTAAACATATATGGCATCCACAATAATACACACACCTGGATCTCAAACTTCCTTAAATGTCGCAAACAAAGAGTTGTTGTCGGTGGAGAACACTCCACCTGGACCAACGTTGTTTCGGGTATACCCCAGGGCACGGTACTGGGACCGTTACTTTTCCTCATATACATCAATGACCTACCTGACAATATTCACTCCACGGTCCGTCTGTTTGCAGATGACTGTGTCCTCTATAGAAAAACAAATTAGTTTGACTCACATGAACTCCAGAAAGGTCTAAACCGGCTGGCGCAATGGGAACATGACTGGCAAATGCATTTCAATACCCAAAAATGCTTCGTCATGAGAATTACACACGCAAGATATATAAAACACTACAATTACACGCTAGGAGATTCAACACTACAAGAAACTGACAGTCATCCCTATCTAAGAGTCTGTATCACCAAAGATCTCACCTGGAACAAACACATCCATCTGATCACAGCCTCAGCTAACCGCACAATTGCATTCGTCAGACGGAATCTCCACTCACGCCCAAAAAACATCAAAACAACCGCCTACACAACACTTGTTCGCCCACTCCTAGAATATTCATCATCCGTATGGGACCCCCACACCCAGGTGCTCATTAACAAAATAGAGATGGTGCAAAGACGGGCGGCTCGCTTTTGCCACAACGACTACACATCCAGAGAAACTGGGTGTGTGTCAGAAATGATTACAAAATTACACCTAGAGCTACTAACAACCAGTGGCCGGTTGCATGACAGCCACGCAACTTACGCCGTAAAGTAACACCCAATTCCCTAGACTCGACCTAGTTGGGCCGGCCATGGCATAAAACAACCGTTTCTGTCGATTCGCTTCCCGCTGTCGGGGGAAATGAACCCATCTTTGCCCGCGCGCGCACATAGCTTGTGACACGCGATGGATTGTTCTACTTGTGGTAGATTTATGTGTAAGAATGGTATCACCAACAACAATCTGAAATGACCCAGACGCGAAAAATCGCAAGGCAACCAACACTTGCAGCTCGGGCGACAGGAATCCCTTTCGGCGATACCCAAATTCCAAGTCGCCGCGAACTTCGTCAACAATTCTAAAGAGATCCGCTCTTCTAAACCTGAACCTTTCAAACAACTGAACGTCGTCGTAAGTATCCAGTGGATTTAAGTGGTCTCTAAACACGCGATTTCTTCTAAGTTGTCTGCGCCAATACAAGTCGTGGACGAAAGCTGCCATCTGTGTATTACGTTAGATGACGCCTAAGAATGCTGGGGCTGCTCGGGGTTGCCCCAGGATTAATGGCCTACTTTGCGCGCGAACTCGGCTGGGCGCCTGTCATGCAACCGTCCCTAGTGACTTAGTGCCATCTAGGTGATAAATAGCCTAACTTGGGCTGGGAATAGACTTAGGCGTGTGTCATGCAACTGGCCACAGGAGAACAAACAGAAGGCTCATTATATTTCACAAAGCCATCCACACTCATCTATCACTGCCTGTCGCAAACCTCCTCCAACCCATCAAACGCCACTCACGGCATCTAAATAGCAAAGCTTTCAACACCATACACGCGAGCTGTTAGAACTGTTACAAACTTTCGTATTTTCCCCGAACAATAAAAGATTGGAATTCATTACCAGACGCAATAGTCAACATCACAGAACCACAGCAATTTAAGCAAGCTCTCACACACTTAGTCAGAAAACAAACATGACTAAATAGCATGCGCACCCAACCCTGACCGTTTGACTCCATAGGAGTGTTGGCCAGTATTACTTGACTTGCCAGTTTATGACTTGCCAACACGTCTGGTAAAAAAACCTACTGCTTTCGAAATACAACCGTTACCGCGACCCGAGTGGGTACCGTAGTGGATCAGTGGCGCCACGTTGTGGCCGAGAAACTATATAAACAGTCTGTAGCGCTACCTATCGTACTACTAAATTACATGCTCATACTGTTGACACTAAGGGTAGTATATGCTTTGGCTGATATTGTAAATTAACAATGATCGCTTCATTCCCCTTAATTATACATACTTCAACATCAACATTCATACAAGCTTTTAAGTGCAAAATGTTCACAATTATATAGATCTTCCTTGTCATGTTTTAAAAACAGTGTTTTAAAACATTCTACAGATTTCAAATTTCTAACATGTATCGAGATAGTGTCCCACAGTTTCCCTCCTCTATCTGCAAATGTGTGCTGCCGTACAGAAAAGTTTTATTTTCTAACATGAATATTTGTGCAGCCGCGGGTGTGATGATCGTGCACATTATTGTTTAGATGAATATATTTGTAAGGTAAGCTGGGGTAAGCCGTGTATGAAGCTATACATTACTATCGCAGTGAAATACCGTATGCGAACATCGATTGGTAGCCATCCTAGAGTACAAAATAGTGTCACTGTTGAAACCGGTCGTCTGTGTTTCACATTCAAAATTATACGTGCATACTGCTTCAACATCTTACGAACATTCGTAAGCAAACTGCACCATATCAATCAACTGCCCCGTAGGCAATCATCAGTTGTACTATCGCTGTAAAATACTGCTTCCGTGCATGTAGTGGCATTAGTCGTTTCACGTCATTGAACAGGTACAGTGGGCTAAACACCCGTAGTCAATCATCAGTTGTACCATCCTTGTAAAATACTGCTTCCATGCATGTAGTGGCATTAGTCGTTTCACCTCATGGAACAGGTACAGTGGGCTAAACACCCGTAGTCAATCATCAGTTGTACCATCGCTGTAAAATACTGCTTCCGTGCATGTAGTGGCATTAGTCGTTTCACGTCATTGAACAGGTACAGTGGGCTAAGCACCGTAGTCAATCATCAGTTGTACCATCGCTGTAAAATACTGCTTCCGTGCATGTAGTGACGTTACTCGTTTCACGTCATTGAACAGGTACAGTGGGCTAAACAGCTAAGAACATAACTGTGTAATCCCCGTTCTGGTCTACACTGTGTTATATACGTAGGAATATACGGGACATCGTATGTACATGTTCCATTTAGCGAGAGTCCACTGTAACTCTAAGTGATATATTCACCAAGACATTTACCAAGAGTCCACTGTAACTGTAAATGATGTATTCACCATTACATTTAGCGAGTGTCCGCTGAAACTCTAAGTGATATATTCACCAGGACATTTAGCGAGAGCCACTGTAATTGTAAGTGATATATTCACCAACACATTTAGCAAGAGTCCACGGTAACTCTAAGTGATATATTCATAAGGACATTTAGCGACAGTCCGAGAGTCCACTGTAACTCTGTAAGTGATATATTAACCAAGACATTTAGCAAGAGTCCACTGTAACTCTATGATATACTAACCAGGACATTTGGTGAGAGTCCACTGTAACTATGTAAGCGATATATTAAACAGGACATTTTGCGAGAGTCCACTCCAACTCTAAGTGATATATTAACCAGGACATTTAGTTAGAGTCCACTGTAACTCTGTAAGAGATGTATTAACCAGGGCATTTAGCGAAAGTCCACTGTAACTCTAAGTGATATTAGCGAGAATCCACTGTAATTCTGTAGGTGATATATTAACCAGGACATTCAGCGAAAGTCCATTGTAACTGTAAGTTATATATTAGCCAGGACATTTAGTTAGAGTCCACTGTAACTCTAGTTGTCCCTCCCCCTTTGGTATTAATGTTTGAATTTTTTCGGTATTTTTCCATTGTAAATGTGTAAAGTGAACTGTTTGTGTGGTATGCGTTATGCATTCGCTGATGGTTGGAATACATATCACGTCTGTCCTACTAGTTGAACGGCAGAAGCACAGAGGAAACCTGTGACAAAACCAGTAAGGATGTGTTTTCTAATGTTGATATGTTTGTCGTCGATGTACGTGTAGAAATTTTACACATTATGTACGACTTTGTATGTACGTGCATCACGTTTTAATTGATGTGATTAAGAGTAATGCTAGAGTGTATTCATTGGACGAAATAGAAAGTTTGTAAAAGGTATGTTTTGTATTTAGAGTGACTTTAGATACTAGTTTCTCTCAGGTGGTTTCTCAGTTGCAGACATCATCTCGTGGTGTATGCTTTGTACTGTTGTAAAATGGCGTGTTGAAGTCTAGTCGTGTTGGGAAAAGTAACCGTAAAATTAGGCGAGGTTACAGTCTTGTCATTTAGGTTAGTTTAGCAAATATTAGGTTAGACATATCATGTGTCAGTTATATCTTAATATAATGGGTGCAACATGAATAGGTGTTGGCGTATCGGTGAAGGTGCCATTGTCACATAGGTCCACAGAGTATTGTTACTTTGGTGTGTTTTTTATGTGCAATTATACGATAGATGTTATAGTTGTAGAATTGGTGCGTCTAGCGATTATAATTTACACATGTGATGCAGCTGGCGCCTTTGTCAAAAGGTGTATCAGTGCACAGAAGCATGTACGTTGTAGGTTCGTTATGTTGCGCTTACGTGTCACGTGAGTGCGACGTAATTAATTAAATGTTGTTGTTCTGTCGTTGTGGTTAATCCCACGTTAGTGTGTAGTCTGTAGCCCTTGCTTCAAACTCATCCTTCCAGCTGACCCTGCTGGTATTTACCCTACGCAGAATCTGACCGATCCGCACTGTTAGTCTGCATACTGTTTAGACTGGACAGTTCGTTTAAATCTCCTCGCAACGGTTGTTTAGATACATTACGACACATTCATCCTATCCAGACTATTGCTGCATGGTGTGTACGCAACACACGTATACATTTCTCGTAAACATTAACGTCCGTAGTACACCATGGTACACCATGGTACACCGTGGTACACCGTGCACTTTCCACGTTGATGAATTGCAGCGCTGCGTTGGTGCATTTTTTTATTATGTTGTCCCTTGTCATAGGTAAATAGAGATGTTTACAATTAGGACATATTGAAATATCAGCGTCCAGTGTGTGTGTGTGTGTGTGTGTGTGTGTGTGTGTGTGTGTGTGTGTGTGTGTGTGTGTGTGTGTGTGTGTGTGTGTGTGTGTGAGAGAGCGTGCGTGCGTGCGTGTGTGTGTGTGCGCGCTGGCGTGCGTGCGCGCTGGCGTGCGTGCGCGCGTGTGTATGTTGTGTAGGACGTGTTTGTATGTCCGTGTGTGGGACGTGTTTGTATGACAGTATGTATGAAAATCTGCTTTTCTCTCTCTCTCTCTCTCTCTCTCTCTCTCTCTCTCTCTCTCTCTCTCTCTCTCCCTTCCTTCCTCTGGTGTTTATCTATTTATGTGCTTCGCGCGTATTGTTTACTCTATTCGACCAGAGTAGTCCCTCGACCGATAATGGCGAAATCAACAGTTCCATGATACTCCTATCAAATGTGCCCTATCCACTATCAGATATAGAACCCGAGTGACCCACTTCCTCGGCGTCACTGACACCAGATCGGCGACACGTTTCGACGCTACTTGGACTAACAAAATCGGAGGTGAGTGACTGGTTTCTAAAACTTCGTATGTCTTGGTTGCACAATGCTTACTCCTCTGACGATGGATATGTCGTGATATATTTTGGCAAATGTATGACAGCAATCGACGTGGTTCGCGCGGGAATAGCCGTCGTATAAAGCTCGGCTTTCATCGGCAGTTATGTATATAGTTCATTGATGGTGCAATAGGGGCGACTATCGGTGGACAGTTTTAGGGTAACTTGGGGCAGCGCGGGCCCCTAGGGAAACTTTCAAATTGTACACAATTAAACTACTTTAGTCTTTAACGTGTTCACATTTTGAACAGATATGTGTGTTACCCATTAGAAAACTATTTTACATGAATAACCTAGCTGTGTTGTATTTGAAATACAATACCAAAAATACCGTCTTGCCCCATCCATGGCCCGGGGCAACACGGTCTATAACCCCCTCTGGTTTGATGGGATATTACTAAACCAATATTATATTATATATGGATTGCAAGGTATGTATTATATGTTAACTCCCGCTTGAATTTAAAAAAACAATAGCCTAATATATTACTATCACACCATTTGTATATATATATATATATATATATATATATATATATATATATATATATATATATATATATATATATACAAATGGTGTGATAGTAATATACTAGGCTATTGCTTTATATATATACATATATATATATGTTTATATATATATATATATATATATATATATATATATATATATACATATATATATATATATATATATATATATATATATATATATATATATATATATATATATATATATATATATATATATATATATATATATATATATATATATATACAAATGGTGTGATAGTAATATATTAGGCTATTGCTTTTTTAAATTCAAGCGGAGTTAACATATAATACATACCTTGCAATCCATATATAATATAATATTGGTTTGGTAATATCCCATCATAACTACACCTTACATGCTAGCAGAACGTAAATTATACAAGTTCATTTTATATTAAACGTATTAAACTTAATAACACATAAGGATAAGGGATAAGACATAGGGACCGTCTTGCCCCACATGCAAGGGAACCGTACTCGGTAACACAATCGTGTTGCTGAGCTTTCGGGGCGGGTATCAGATAGAGGTTAGCTTCATATGCACCAGATTTGGGAACGTTCAGAGTTTCATATTTTGCGAACGTGATGGGGGACCCGTCTTACCACCAGGACCCGTGTTGCACTAGGTACTATTGCGATAGTATCGTTACAGTTGTTTGACTATTGTTTCATGACTATCGCGGTAAGATTGCGTTAGTATCACGGAGTAGCGAACAGCAAGAAAAACATCCCCAAACCGATGATGGCCCTGGATGTAGTTGATTAAAAATGCTGAAACCGTGAATAAGCATGCTCTATTCGTGAATAAGGTTGCTCTGCTGGTGTTACGTCGACGAATAAATAAAATTATTCGATATGGTAGAAAAACATGTTTAGTTCTATTATTACAGTGACTCATGCCCTGCAGAATTGTTGTGCCGATTATCGACAGTTCAGGGTGATCAATCATTCGACTACGAACTTTTTTCAATAATGTTGTCACATGCATGCAAAATTCAACGACTGTGTGTCTGAATGAATTCATATAACTTTGCACGTTTCCCTAAATGAAATGATTCCTACTTAAAGTGAAGTCAATACATGCATGCTTCTCAATTTGGGCCCGTTTGGCGTTTCATGAACATGGTGAGGTGCATTTCGATGACTTAGGAACCTTTGTGGCGGGATGGTGATTTATACGGGATCTGTTTTTGAGTTATATAATCAGTCATTGTTTTAGAAGGGGCCACAGACCGGTACGTCCTATTTTAGGATTAACTTGCGTTATCTGTATTTACGGTTTTTTATAACTCGGTCTTTGTCTTGTTCATTCAAGTGCTTCGTGTCGCCACCGTTGCGGGCAGAGTCCACGGAGTGGGTGTCACTGTAAGAGATTACTGCTACATCCGAAATATATTCTCGGCTACAACATAAATATGTCTTTCAAACAGTCGCCACAACTAGGGTAAACCGCTTCGTTCACAACGGTAGATAATATTATCAAACACACATATAAAACACAGGATCTATTCACATACGTTTCACATTCCGTCAGAGTGATGTGAACTTTGACAGAACAGAACCCTTGTAGGCCTATCAACGTGAGCTCATAAATATTATTTGTCATGTTGGTCAATGGGGCATTCGTGCTATCCAGGGTTATCCACATTATGTCTGGGTCTTGGGTATCCCGAGCCGATTTTGTGTCAACAGGAATGTAGTCGAAACCATGGACATTTCGCATTCCGTTTACACATGAGATTATAGTTAACCCAGTGAGAGAAGATGTTAATAAATTATGCACTATTCACATATAATGCATACTAGGTTCAAATTTTTTATTTATATAATAAGCCAACGTGTCCGTGTACGCGACTGAGAGCGATTGAAAGTATTAGGGTAATTAAACATTGTGCTAATCAATGACATATGTTCCGTGAAGTAGAAGTTAACTATACATTTGCCGAAAGAAGAATATATTCTTAACATCTGAGAACACGTTAAAGTCCCTGTTTGTACGGGCGGATTCACTGGGGTGGTAACAATATCAACTGGTTCACAAGAATGCACAATAATCTATTGAGTATACATTTGTGGCCATGCTTTTATACATATACACCCTATTCCTCGTTTTCGCGGTATAGTTATATTTAACTCCAAATGTTCGGAATTACATATATCCTTTGAACAAAATCCAGTTCTTTCCGGTAGTCGTGTCAAGGCGTAGTAAGATATTAGGTTACTCACGCATCAAGTAGAAGCAGATTCCTGGAACCGATGACGTCACGTACGTCCTGATCTTTCCAGAATGTACCGGGAAATACGGGTGCTAGGTGCACGCAGAACGAATGATGTATTTATCGGTCTGCTCCCGTTTCGACATCGCTCGTTCCGAGTAAACAATAATGACCACAACATCACCGAGGAGGCGACTTCATGACAAGTACCTGCGGTGCTACATTATAATAAATAATAAATACTTCTGTTTCGCCGAAATACGTACGAGCTTGGCAGCGCGGCATAATCAAAGGGTATACACTTTCAAGTTGTCAGTAGTTAGCTGACGACCTGACACTGTCGTTATGTCATCTATCTCTCGTCGGAACCGACGACGTCATGCAAGCCCTGATCTTTTCCGAATTTATCCGGGAAATACGGGTGATAGGTGTGCGTGATAGGTGTGCGTGATAGGTGTGCGTGATAGGTGTGTGTGAATTATGTATTTATTTTTCTGCTCCCGTTTCGACGTCGCTCGTTCCGAGTTCTCTCGTCGAGTTAATGTTTTCAATGAAACCCAGTATCTGGTGTCTTGGCGGTTACGCGGTAACGTCAAGTTAGTATCCGACATGTGTTTCGTTCACGAAGCTTCATTTGTGGCTGAAAGAAGCAATTGTGATTGAGTTTACGTCTTAAATCGTAGTTCAAATCAAAACATGAATTCTTATTAAAGAAGGAAAATTACTTCAGTTCAGTACATTGTAAAACTACATTTTGCAATAACAGTAAATAATTGCGTTAATAAATATTATATGCATTTGGCTTGGGGGATTTGTCTATGGGGTTTTGTCTACGGATTTTTGTCCTAGGGGATATTGACACGGTGAGATTTTTTCCTAGATGGATTTTGTCCTGGGGAATTTTGTCCGGGGGTTGTGTTGTCAGGGGAACTACGTCCTGATACCCTGTTTAAGATGCTATTAAATGTGGCCATAGCTAAAACACGTTTTAGGTAGTTGAAAAGTTATGTTTGTCCTCACCTCGTTAATTGCGTCTTCTCGAGTTGTGCACAATATACCGACTGACCGGTCGACTTCCAACTAGCTGCTGTTGAAGGTGACTCCATATCTGCGTCATGTTTTCGCAAGAAGACTACGTAGCAACGTTACATCAATCCCCGGTCTCCCCTACATATTTACGGTCACACTAGTCATTCATCACTTTCTTGTTTTCGCAGTTATGGTTATTATGTTTACCGCCAAACTTCAGTTTAGGCCCAGTTATATTCGTCTTGTTTATATCCTTTGGACATAATCCAGTTTCTCCCGGTTAAGCGAGTTCAACGCGCAATAAGAGATTAGGTTACGGGCGCGGCCAGTGCCGAGCAGCAAACGCCGCGAACGTCTGACGTCACGTGGTAGTCCAGCTCTTTCCGGAATTTACCGGCGAAACACGAATGATGAGCTCACAATGAACTGTGAGCTTATTTTCTGCTCGCGTTTCAACATCGCTCGTTCCGAGTGCAACAATGACAGGTGCCAAGTCTCAGTGCACATAAAGCGGTAGATCTACTGCGTTTCATGGTGTGGAGGAGGTAGATTAAAATCCGGCGCAGGGGCTGCGGCGAGGGGTGTTTGTGAATGGGGTTCTACTATTGGTGGCAGAATAATTGTGTAATTTTAGGACATATTTGTATAATTTTGGTCCAATTTCGGGTGCATTTTCTATGTAAAATTGTATTTAGGCGCTATCGTTTACCTCGAAAGTGGAAGATCGTGAGATTCTGTAAATTGTTTAGAAAAAGCTGTAGTTCAACCGCCAAAGCGGTAGATTCAGTGTCGGATTAACCACGGTACACGTACCAGGTCCATCACAAAAGCCCCCCCCACGTTGTATTTTCGTCTTTCTCTTCATAGGCTGTTTTTTTGCATGTGTGTGTTTGTATGTGTGTTTGTATGTGTGTTTGTATGCCGTCGTCGACAACGATATGTGAATGCTTATGCTCAAACAGTGGCGCGTCTAAGATCTCGCAAGGGGGACAAGAGGGGCAAGTGATGGCCAGGGGAGGCCAGGGGGAGGCCAGGGGGCAAGGGGAGGTCAAGAGGAGCAAGCTTAGTAAACCATTAGTTTACCTTGCTATCATGTAGCGCAGCAGCGAAAAATACGGAAAAAAATAATCCAAGGGGGCATGGTCCAACCCCCCCCCAAATACGTCACTGTGCTCAAACATAGTTGAATAAACTCCAGGTATACATTCATTGTCAATATCACGCGTCTCGATGTTCGTATGTCACGCTGTCGGCAAGGGCCCATATAAACAAATAAAAAAATGTGTACCAGGATCCCCCCGGGTAGACTTAGCTCGTCTGCGACACCCCCTCCCCCCGTCAACTTCACCCTAAAAAAAAACACCTATGATGTTGCTTAACAGCGTTATCTCAGCCGTCTCGCAGCTAGTTTACCTTGTCAGTGCAACCCTATATGCGGCCTTCGCACTTGCGCGTTGTAACGTCGAGTCAGTATGTAAACGGCTGTTTGCCATCCGTGCGTGAAGGTGCGAGTGGGACGGGAGCCGGGTTGTATTGAAGTCTCTGGCGCGGCCGCGGTTCGTCGAGATTAATCAGCGACATCGCCAGAGTGTTTCAGCAGAAGGTTTTCAGCCACCCGGTAGGTTATACACATGTCTATTATAATGAAGTAGTCTGTGACTCTGTCTGCCTGTATGTTCAATCGTATCTCCGTCTGTTTCGCATGTATGGGGCTGAAATTCTGTAGGCGTGCCCTGGTTAGTACATTAAACAAATCCAAAATTCCAAACCAGGGGTGCGGATATTACGTTTGACGCATATTACGTAACTCGGAACAACAGTACGTACAGTTGTTAGCAAAATATGCGTGTTTTATGCTATTGGGTGTTGCACGGAGTCATAAGCTCTTGCAGTGGTTGCCATTGTCTCACGCAACGTCGGGTAACTCGGCTAGTTGGTCGATAAAGGACGACCAAATGAGTTATTGTATTCGCTCACACGAAATATCTGACAATGACAACGTCGATGCCTACGGAAGTTAGTCGTATAGATTCCATGCATGTTATGGTAAACTTGTGTCGCAATGTTAGTTTTGCGTCGATTTTTGTGCGTTTAACAAATGGTAACAGCTGTCGCCTCTGTGTGCGTGTGTCGCTGCTGTGTGGGGATAAGGTAGGGATTTGGTGACCGAAGTACTGTTGGCCATAGATAGTTAAATCTGTCGTGATTTGACTGTCGCCAAACCTTTCGCTAAATTCAAATTGCCATAGAGTAAGTTGAGGCATAACGGCCATGTTTCAATCTATCACTATGCGTGGAGAAATTGAATAGAATATATCTGCCATTGCATTGTTATTGTTTTAATATTGCTTGTGTTACATATCATGAGAAAATAATTTAGCTATGAGACATTTTGTGAGAGTGGTCAACAGGGTAGTTTTGCCTCATGGGTGGAGCACAACGCCCCTTTTAATACAAATAATATGAAAACAGCAACATATGTGGTTATATAAATAACACGCTGGTAGACATATATGATTGATTCACCGTACAAGAAAGTGATAGGCTGAAACCTGGACGTCATGCCCCATCTTACTCTATAATTACGTGTGCCGCGTGTATTACTAACAATGTATGCATACGTCTACACTATGTCACTGTTTGTTGTTAAGACAATAGTCAGGGATGATTCCATATGTTTCCGCGCATAAACAACTACAGTTAATCATTATTGTATAGTTTCGCGTATTCCCATAACATCGTGTGACGTAAACACCTGTGCGTTTTGCACCCTTACTTGATGTGCGCTTTACCCCAAGCGGCAGCCATTCAAGTTATTGCATCTCCATAAACATCACATTACTGCCAATTCTTTTTTGTTGATGCACAATAGCAACAATAGCCCCGTGCCTCAGCATATCACCTCTGCCATACCTGGATTATCAATTCAAAATGAACAGTTGCGGAGTGGTATAAAGAAATGGTTGTCTTGGCAACGTCAGTGTTGTTTATGACGTGTTGCGTCATTGCAACAGGCAGCTAAGTAACGTAACGTAGTTTCAAATTAAACAAACATTATTGTGTTTCTAGAAACATTCTCAATACAGACACTATCCACAATTGTATGCAGTTGAAACTGAGAGATTTCTTGACAAACATTAGGAATTTATCAAATGAAATAAAGATGTGCAGAATCTGCACATCAAATGTATGTCACGAAAGTTGGTGCAAGTCGTTGCACTGGTGAAATGGTCAGTGGCGCCACTGGTCGGGAGTTTGATTACAACAACGGAATTTGTGCACATTTTCTAGTTTTTGGTGTGAAAAATTATAAACATGTAAAACTGACGCCCTGACTGTGGAAGTCCGAACTGCGGCACGGACGGATGACGATGTATGCACCAGATGGAGCCACTAAAACGCAAATCTTGAGAATGGGTGGTTGGCTTTTCTCCCTGCAATGGACGTTAAGCCTATCTGCCTCTATTCCCGTTTTGACGGCTAACATCATTTGGGCAGTGTTCGGGTCAGTAACCACACCACGATGTCTCTATAAAAAAACCCTGGTGGATTCCCCGGCCACACTTTGCATGTTAACTAACCAGCCAGCCTAGCCGCATCTAAGAACGATATAACTAGATTTAGATTGACAAACAAACATCAAAGCGAGTTTCGTTTGCCGATTCTAATAATCCGTTGACGTGGAAACTACTGGTTACTGGTTAAGGAGGATGAGTCAAGGAAGTCATTTAATTTTCATTGCAATCATATTTTCAGAACAATTACTAAGGTGAAAAACTGAAGGCATCACATTCGATTTTCTCATAAGCATTGGCATTGACTGTGTAGTTTTTAGCGGCCATCAATAAAGTACACCACGCGCAGGGATGGGGGTAAGCGTAACGCAGCGTTACGTGGAGGGATGGGGGTAAGCGTAACGCAGCGTTACGTGGAGGGATGGGGGTAAGCGTAACGCAGCGTTACTTGGAGGGATGGGGGTAAGCGTAACGCAACGTTACGTGGAGGGATGGGGGTAAGCGTAACGCAACGTTACGTGGAGGGATGGGGGAAGCGTAACGCAGCGTTATGTGGAGGGATGGAGGTAAGCGTAACGCAGCGTTACGTGGAGGGATGGGGGTAAGCGTAACGCAGCGTTACTTGGAGGGATGGGGGTAAGCGTAACGCAGCGTTACGTGGAGGGATGGGGGTAAGCGTAACGCAGCGTTACGTGGAGGGATGGGAGTAAGCGTAACGCAACTGGTCGGGAGTCTGATTAAAACAATGGAATTTGTGCAAAATTTCTAGTTTTTGGTGTGAAAAATTATAAACATGTAAAGCTGACGGCCTGACTGTGGAAGTCCGAACTGCGGCATGGACGGATGACGATGTATGCATCAGATGGAGCCACTTAAACGCAAATCTTGAGAATGGGTGGTTGGCTTTTCTCCCTGCAGTGGGCGTTAAACCTCTCGGCCTCTACTCCCGTTTTGACGGCTAACATCATTTGGGCAGTGTTCGGGTCAGTAACCACACCATGCAACGCTCAGTCAAACCCTCGTACCACGATGTCTCTATAAAAAACCCTGGTGGATTCCCCGGCCACACTTTGCATGTTAACTCACCAGCCAAACACATGCATTTTATGCTCGTATATCCGTACGTATACCAACGAATCCAGTAATGTATTCAAGTCAGGTCACGCATAGACAAAATCATGAAATCACTATTTCAAAATAGTTAGATGCGTCAGTTGGTTGAGTATTAGTGTCGCGTGCGTCCATGTGTTCGTGGGTTTTGTGTGTGCGTGTGTGTGTGTGTGTGCGTGCATGCGTACGTGCGTGCGTGCGTGCGAGCGTGCGTGCGTGCGTGCGTGCGTGCGCGCGTGTGTGTGTGTGTGTATGTGAGTGTGTGTGTGTGTGTGTGTGTATGTGTGTGTGTGTGTGTGTGTGTGTGTGTGTGTGTGTGTGTGTGTGTGTGTGTGTGTGTGTGTGTGTGTGTGTGTGTGTGTGTGTGTGTGTGTGTGTGTGTGTGTGTGTGTGTGTGTGTGTGTGGGTTCAAGCGTGCGTGTAAGCGTGCTTGCGTGCGTGCGACATGCGTGTGCATGCGTGTGCATGCGAGCGTTCGTGCGTGTGTGTGTGCATATATGAACGTGTGCGTGTACATGACTGCGTTCGCGCGCCTTCGCGTGAGTGCGTGCGCTGTGTGTGTGCACATATGAACGTGTGCGTGTACATGACTGCGTTCGCGCGCCTTCGCGTGAGTGCGTGCGTGTGTGAGTGCGTGCGTGTGTGCGTGCATGCGTGTGTGCGTGCGTGCATCTAAGAGCGGCCTGAGTAAA
Organism: Lamellibrachia satsuma; assembly: GCA_033239005.1. NCBI lineage: Eukaryota > Metazoa > Annelida > Polychaeta > Sabellida > Siboglinidae > Lamellibrachia > Lamellibrachia satsuma. The sequence continues at coordinate 5,538,735 of BSQZ01000043.1, read as the reverse complement.
AACAAAGTGAGCGTTACTTAAGGTTCAAGTAAACAGTTCCTTAAGAGCAATGTCTATCGTCTTAGCGCCACATGTGTTGTTTGATAAAACGTGGTTAAGAAGATGATCATACAGCGATTGACTTGCGCTAAGAATATAGCAGGAAGCGTTTGAAAAAAAGACATTTACTCCGATGGAGGATTGCTGCCAAACCAATTACATATATACATATACACATATATATATATATATATATATATATATATATATATATATATATATATATATATATATATATATATATATATATATATATATATATATATATATATATATATATATATATATACCCTAACGTTTTGCCATACCGTTACCCTAGTCGGGCAAGTTGGATTTCGTCTGCGGGCTATATATGACACAAATGATGTACTGTTGCTATGCCTTTGCAAAATCGACATTTACCGCGATCAGAGGGTATGTCGAACTATATCATCTTCCTCAAATCTTCGGATACTGCCGAGAGAGGTTGCAACTATCTACAAGTTACGCAGCTATATGTTGATGGCACAGCTTTTTAAAGGTCCTATATTCATCTACACTACAAAACAACACTCTGTCCAAAACACTAATACAAAACCGGAATATACTTACGCAACTTCAAAGCAATTTTTACTACTGCACCAACCACAAAGCAAATGCTATTTCGCAATTAACATGACAATACGGCGCCCTTACAGTAGGGAACTTTGAAAGAGAAACGAAAAAGAGGAAGACCAAGACATATATGTCTCATTAATATAAAAAACATACATATATCTCATCGAGGCAAACCAGAAAAGAGACCTGATGTGGAGGTTGGTATCTTAGTCATCCAGACGGGCGCCTCAAAGTGTCGTCTCGGTCAATGGACAAGTGAGTGAGTCGATCAGTGTCTGCCTTTAAAAGGGATCGCAACTAGGCCTATTGCGTAAGAATATGCTACACAATATCACACCCAGCGATGCACGACAAATGCGTTTTTCTCCTAAAAAGAGCAATGTGCACATTTTTCTCCATTGCAACATATATGTTGCCGTTAAGGAGCTTTGAACGACAAACAATAACCTCTCCAGTCTGCATAAGCCACTAATTAAGCTCTCTCACGCGGCTAGTTAAGCTGAATGAGTACTCATTTCTGATAGAGTCGAACTCCTTTGTTGACAGATCACGTTTGAACTGACGCAGTGCGCAACACCTTTAAAGTGAGCCTCTTGAGAGACTGGTCGCCACAAGTCGACAGCTCCTCACTCAGCCCGCAGAGATGTTGTTCGATGCCATTCTCAAGGAGATCGGGGAGTTTGGTCCGTGGCAGATCCTACTCTATGTGTTGCTAGGTCTCGTTGGAATACCAACAGGTAAGTGTAAATGTATATAGATCGTTATGTTGTGTTCACTGTGGAATTATTTAGACGATTATATAGCACTACCCGAGTTGCCCGGCGTTGCACGGGACAAACAGGTAACCACTGCTAGAACTTACGACTCCTTGCACTACCCAGACAGGTCTTGGGAGGACAATGCCATGGCAATGACATCTTCACGCCACAAAAATAATGTACCACTTCATAAAGTTGCCAACAACACGTAATATCCCCACCACAATGGAATTTGTTTAATGTACGAAACACCTCCACGCCCCCCCCCCTGTTAGTAGGGGAAGTTGGGGCAAGTTCACGACGTTAAGCATTAATGACTGATTTGTGTTTTTCATTAACACCAGCAATCTGGTAAGAAGTTAAACAGGAACACGTGAACCTTCTTTCAAGACAATAACAAATAACAAATAATTGGTAATTAAGGAGAGCGAAGGAATCACTTCTTTTTTTCAATTAATCTCCCAACATTTGTCATCTTATCCCACACATGACAACAACATTTGTCATCTTATCCCACACGTGACAACAACATTTGGCGTTTGTGTTTAGTGTCACAGTTTGACGCACCGGTGGCACTGGTGGCAGTGGATAAAGTAATTTGTTTGCGGATCAAACTTCATTATATGTGCCGGATACATCACATCTTGTCTGTCGTCATCGGCTTAAGCTGTCCTGATAGGTAGACCCACCTTTTGGACACTCTATTTTCCCAAATCATGCCAACTTACATGTCATTTATTGGACTATGATTCGCATTGCACTCAACAATGCGCTAATGAAATACGCTACAAACAGACATATATAGTTGTTATAGTTGTTTATGTGTGCACTTTTATGGTGGATATGTTTGGTATTTTGCAAACACACGTGCACTACCAAGCCTTATTGTTTTAGTGTAAATTAGTAATTTCAAGAGAAACCAATCCGCATTTTAAAGCCAGCAGTTTCCGTAAAACTGTAAATGTAAATGATGCAATTCAAAGCTTCATGCAGAGGATCTGAGACTGCGTGATATCGGTTTTGCGTCGTCGGTTTGAGATCGTCCTTTAAATGGTTACAGCGATTTCAGTCATCGGAGACTGCACGTCAATTCTATGAGTTGGAAGTTGGATTTGTGGATTTGTGGGGATGTTTTTGTAGAGGGAGCTGATATGTACATGAGAGATGGGCTTCATCTAAGTGGAAACGGTGCAGCAGTTTTTGCTGGTGAACTTTCAGCAGCAACCGACATTGGGATGGGTAGCATAAAAAATATGTTTGGTTGCAAACATTACTTCAACTAGAAACGCAGGGGGTTACTTAGAGGTGCCTCAAACAGGAAAAGAAGCCACCAAACCAATAACAAAATGTCCGGAAGACATTTCTGAACCTGGCTGTAAATAAAAAGACATAATAGATGCTGAATTAGAACTGACAGGATACGTAATGTTTTGAAGAGATCGAATAGGAGGAAGGGGAGGTGGAGCTATTTTATATATTACAGAATCTATGCAGGCTTACGAAATAAAATTATAAATGGAAGCAGATTGCGATGAAGGTGTTTGGTGCAATCAAATTACAGGAAATTCAACATTAACTACTGGATTAGTTTAGCGAAGTCCACACATAAATGAAGAAGATAACACAAAAATACGAAACGCTATAAAGGAAGTGAGTAAAACGGAATGTATCGTAATGGGAGATTTTACCGCGGACACATACAATGTGCTAGAATGTATTAGATACAGTTTTGTCTTCGCAAAATGAATTAGTGAACAATGTCAAAATACCTGAAACATTGGGTAACAGTGATCATAATCAAATACATTTTGACAATACAGTAAAATCAGGAAGTAAAAATAAAAAAACATGCAGGAGAAATTTCCACACAGGTAAATATAAAAATATGAGAAAATACTTAGCAAAGCTAGATTGGAATAACATGCTGAGGAATAAGACCGCAACTGGATGTTGGAATATTCTAAAATATAAAACTGAGAGTATCATTGATCAATTTGTTCTCTTGAAAAAACAAGGAAAACGGTCTAGAAAGAAACATTTGTCAAAAGAACGATTTAAAAAAAATAGTATACATGCAAACTATGTGGAGGTTTTATAGGCGTAGCAGAAACGATGAACACCACACAAATTACATATGGGCACTTAAGGCAGCAGGATCCCTTTTGAACTACTTTTAACACCGTATAATATTGTCATTAACTTGATGTACCATAAAATAGCACATGGTTTAAATTTGGTAGGAAAATGTTTTTTTTTGCATAAATTATGCTAATTAGCTAACAATACGGCTGCCGCGACAGTCGAAAGGGGCTCAATTTTCAAACATGATAAAACTTTAACTATACACAGCAGGGTATGAAATTAACAACAGTCAAAGATAACACATAAAGGCATATTCTGAGGGAAATAGATATTACAAAAAAAGAAATTTAAATATTTTTACAACATTTATAAAAAAAATTCTTATATTCTAGCGTCTAATTAAATATTCGTGCTTAATAAAACATAACATGTTTGAAGGTTGAACACATTCACGAAAAAATGGTAGTTGAGTAAAATGCGTTTAAAGTTTTGCACTGCATTCTTACGGCGCTATATGTAAACCTACAGAAACAGTGAGTTGTTTTATACACTCCATATCATGCATGAGCCACACTCTCATAGGTATTTCCTCCTGTTCTTTTTTATCTTGGAAACCCTTTCTTTTCGCTCGCAGCTCCTTGCGACGCTTTTTTGCGGACACGGCCGATTTGTGTTTCGCGCCGTACAGACGCATGGTGTCTGCTCCTACAGCATGTGCAGTTGTAAATGCCCCTGGCTGCAGCCCCAAGTACTGAAATAAGCTTAGTATAGATGCATTGCCATCATTAAACTGTCCAATTGCACTATAGACAGTCTCCTCTACAGTTTGGTGTCCAACAAACACTTCCTTGCTGCAGCGATCCCAAATGAGCTTGTTTAAACACTCATTGTTGTGTTGTGTTTGTCCATGAAGGCACTTTGAGAGCAGTGTTGCATCACTCAGATCGCCATAGATTGGTTCTATTAGCTGAACTATTGCTTCGGGGAGTCCATGTTTATGTTTAAAGTTATCAGGATCAAGTGAATATTTGCACCATGCGTCATCGGCTACCGGACACATGTGGTGATTCGGATCGGCGTCCGTGCTAGCCACATGATACAGACTGGCGAGGACTTCCTGCTGCATGCTCAACAAATCACCACTGTTCTGTCTAACAGCAAACCCAAAGTTTATACTTGTTTAGCAATAATTAAGCTACAACTATAGTGCATTTTAAAAAAATATGTACAAATTAAAAAAAAATCACATTTTCAATGCATTGGATCCTGCTATCTTAATGCACCTACGACTGAAATTAGACAACCTGAGAGAAGCTATTAGCAACAACTAGCATGTAACATAAAAAAATGACAACAAGAGTTTTTTATGCATATGTCAGGAGTAAACAAAACGTACAAGACAAGGTTGAACCACAAGAAGACAATGCTGGAAATATAATATCACAAGGTTTTTTATTGGCGAAAGACCTAAATGGATACTTCAGTTAAATTTTTACCAGAGAGGATATTAGTTCATTACCAGTTCCAGGTGCTAAATTTCCGGTGGCTAAATTGGACTATTTATGACAGTTAATTGTTACTCCAGAAATGGTAGCTAAGAAAATAAAGGCAATGGAGGATAATAAATCACCTGGAGTAAGTAGAATTCATCCATGACTACTAATGGAAACAGTAGAAGTTAGTATGCCACTTGCAAGAGTGTTCAATTTGTCATTAAAATAGGGGTTCCTTTTGAATAGAAAGAAGCAGACATACCAATATTTAAAAAGGGTTCGAGAAATATGTCAGTCATATGGTGGACTTACTTGTTACGCATTAATTATTAAATCCATATCAACATAGATTCCTACAAGCGAAGTCCTGCTTAACAAATATGTTATGAAGATTGCCTAAAAGAATGTGGTTTAATAACCCTACAGACAAGGAGGTTAAGGGGATATCAAGTTTAAGGTTTTAAGATATTAAGTGGGTATGAAACTGTTGATAGAAATATGTTTTTCTCACTCAAGAACGATAGTAGAACTAGAGGGTATGAAGTAGCATTAGTAAAGGATCAGTGTCGATTGGATATCAGGAAGTACTCGTTCTCACAGAGCAAACAAATTATCTACATATTGTGTAACTGCTAGCAGCGTGAATATGTTTAAAAACAAGGTTGACACATATCTCAGGGGGGCAGGTTACACATAGATGAAAAATGTTGGGCTCTCGATAAAGCAATGGCTTCCTTGTCCACTTGCCATCTGGGCCTTTGCCTTAGATGGCAATCTTGCTAAATCTTTTAAATCTTGACTGTGTCACTGATGCATTCTACTCTAATCTAATATTTGCCGTAGGGATTGGGGTAAATTATCAATGCGTCACTGCGACATGATAACGTTGAAGTGATAAGACTTATCCATATAAGCGCTTGGTTCAGCCAAGTTATTTTCGTTTTTGGGTCATTATACTTTTAGAACATCAATAATTAGTGTCATTTTATTTATAGGTATGTCTCTAAAACGTATATTTAGTAAGTTACAACGAATAATTTAGTGCAGCTTGGTAATATGTTTCATACGCTATACGCGAATAAAATCAATAACACTGAGCAGGCCAAACCGACCTGTCAGGGTTCACATTTTTTGCGTTGAAACTGCATCTATAACAGTTTGCGATGTATTACTAAAGTAATAGTTGGTGTGAGAAGTAAATGAGTGTATATGTTTTCCTATATTTTTATTGATCACTAGGACATAACCGCAATAGAGATGGCCTAATTCGTACATTGTGTGATGTTACCATTTGCTAGACATTATCAACGACAAGGCAAACAAATAGTTGCTTGCTGACTGGTGCCGTTTCAAATATTGAACGTCACTATGTATACATTATACATCAGTATACCTGGTCTGACCTACAGTTTGTGTTGTTGTTTTGGCTTGGTTCCAAGTCCAGTTTGATGTTCTTGGGTGATATATTTTCACACATGTAACGTTTCATCCCGCTGACTAACATGTACTTAAATGGAATAACAAGGCACTATCTAACATGTTTTTTCTGTGTATACACAAAGTTTAATATTGTATGTACTACATACCAAAATAAAAAATGCGTCTAACTTGCAAAGGGCTCATAAAATTCGAAGTTAATGAGATGAGCGATTACGTGGTTTTGTGACGCCAATGATGATATGGGTTACATCCAGTCAGTGATTTCTATGCAATGCTTCAGAATAGTTTCACTCGCGTTACCATCGCGAACTGTCAAACTTCTCCTCATATATCTACCATACGCTTACATATGTGGCATGATCAAACATTACTCTTACTTTCAAATAAAGATCAAAATATATAAAAAAAACTTGTCATGTCCTATGCCTAGCTTCGCGGAGCCAGGCCTAGGAGACATAGCTAGCTTTTGTCTTTGTAATTTGTTATAGTTACATGGAAGTAAGAGTAATATTTGACCACGCGACATGTGTATATGTATGGTAAATATATGACAAGTTTGGCGGCTCTATTTGGTCGTTTTCATGGTTAGGTCAGAAAATATACATCGCAATAGCAGGAGTAGCGCTGACAGGTGGTGGTGATTTCGGCCCACGGGAAAATCGGCCCAACTGCCATGTTGTTTCGGCTTGGTGATTTCGGTTACTGATGTGACACGCAAGATTTACTAATTTCTAGCTAGTAATTGATAAGCCTTCACTTTAAGGGTTTGTTATTCATGTACTTGTCATCAAAGGGATGTTACGTTTAACTAAATACTGTTGAAGTACACTGCTTTGTCTGTTTTGTACAGTGAGCAGGCGTGAGTAAAAGACCATGCTTCACATTCAAAATGATCTGACGAGAAATACTGTATAGATTATATACCATATGCAGGTGGCTCCGTTGTATTCACTGCCATTGCTCGATATTTGATTTAATAAAAAATCTAAGCAACCACTGTCGCTGTCAACGGTGCGATGAACGGTCTCGTAGCACTTCCTTGTCATCAGTGACGTCACTTCAAAACTTGCCGATAACCGCGGGAAAAATATGTATAAACGAGGCACGCCGGTAGAACAGAATAATACTTGGAATTATTAATTAATTGAATTCTAATAATTTTTCGGTGTTGTGGAAATGGAAATATACTACAAGATGTAATATAATATGGTTTCAAGAAATCCTTGTTATTCCCTTTAAACTAGGGTTTCAGAACATGAGCATCACGTTCCTGGGCGCTGACATGGATCACTGGTGCCATGTCCCCCAACTGGCCAACCTCAGTGAAGACCAACAGCGCTACATCAGTATCCCATACGACACTGCTGAACAACAGAAGTATAGTCAATGCTACATGTATGACCTCAATTACAGGTACGATATTATCAGGCAGCGTTTTTGCCGCTGATAAACGTATTTATATATGCAGTCTCACGAAGTGCGTGCGTGCGTGCGTGTGTGTGTGCGTGCGTGCGTGCGTGCCTGCGTGCGTGCGTGCGTGCGTGCGTGCGTGCGTGCGTGCGTGCGTGCGTGCGTGCGTGCGTGCGTGCGTGCGTGCGTGCGTGCGTGCGTGCGTGCGTGTAAGTAGATTCTTTACTATTTTTGTTAAATATTTTACACATACATACCCGCACGCGCACACGCACCGTGAAATTAAACCAAATGACATCTCTCCATATCCAGAGCGGACGTTTTGCGTTTCAGTGGTTATAACACCGAAGATTTTATCTACTGGAATCGCAGCACAGCGATTTCATCGAAGACACCAACAAAGAAATGCACGACGTGGCAGTACGACCATTCCGTGTTTATCTCGAGTTACGTCAGTGCGGTGAGGCTTTTATATGGCTTTAAATATTACCTTTCATATACACATGTATATGGAAGGTAATTGGGGTTGATAAACCCTCCCCCTCAATTCGTTGCCACATTATCATAATTTGTTACGGACCTGAGGTCATTATGACTCAACGTGACTACCACGCAACATAACCTCTGCTATATTTTAAATTACGTACAATGTTTAACCTTGTGTGTTGTTATATTGTAGAATAAATGCATATTGTGTTATGTTATGTTGTGTTGTGTTATGTTATGCTATGTTATTTTATGTTATGTTACGTTAAGTCACGTTACGTTATGTTATGTTATGTTATGTTGTGTTATTTTATGTTATATCTCATACGTAGATGAGCGGTGATCACTCCGTGAATGACGTCACGGAGGTTTGTTTTAGGCACAAAGTATAAACAATACGGGAGTGATCACGTGGGGTGATGTGATCACGTGGGGTGCGGTAGCGTAGCGGTTAGAAAGTCGTATGAGATTTATGGGACAACCTGTCAGCCACACCATCTAGCGAGCAGAATAAGGGCTAACTCCCAAAATTCAATTCCCGAAGATGGCAACCGATGGTTGCTGAAATGGTGAGATGAGTTAACTTTAATAGTTGTTTTAAAATAACATTTTAACTATGTGTTTATTGTTACCTATCAGATGGACCTGGTATGTGATCGCGCGTCGCTGGTGTCGGTCATACAGACGATCTACATGACCGGGTTTCTCTCCGGCTGTATCGGCTTTGGCCAACTCTCGGACAGGTAGGTTTGCATCACGTGCAGCGTGTCTTGCAAGAATTGTGCATTGCAAATGTCAACCAACAAAGTTAAAAGCTGGGAAACTTGCCCATTCCCAAGCCGTCGATCGTTAGGTTCGTAAATAATATCTCAAACAAATTTGAATCTCCTTAACAACGATGAAATATCCAGCAAAATTCGTATTTAATAGACTTGAAGGGGTAAAAGGTTGTTTTGTGTACTACTGAAGATCAAACGTACAGAGAGGATGACATGACTTACGTCTATGATTATCATCACAAAATATTATTTTTTTCAAAATGGTTAGGTTTTAGGAGTTAATTTCTACATGCTCCGATAACCTATGGTTATTAAAATATCGGTTTGTTGTATGGCTGCACATGTTAGTTATACAATAAATAGCAAAATAAAGCTGAATAGCCCTGGCATGTTGTCTGTTCATTGTGCAATGTTGTGACGTCATTTTCCCGGCTCTCACATTGTTTATGCTTTGTGCCTAAAACAATCATCTGTGACGTCATTTACCAGAGTCCTACATTGTTTATGCTTTGTCCCTAAAACAAACCTACGTGACGTCATTTACCCGGCTCACAAATTGTTTCTGCTTTGTTCCTAAGACAATCCTCCGTGACGTAATTTTCACTTTCACAAACTGCTTCTAAAGGCTTTGCTCCAAAAACAATCTTCCGAGACCTCGTTTACCAGGCTCACAAATTAGTTAGGCGTTGTTTCCAAAACATCCTGGATTGCAGTAGCATGAAATCAACCGCATATACGTTTCCTGTGATGTTTACGCCTGTCATGCGGTTCATCATTACTCTTGCAGAATTGGCAGAAGGCAGACTCTGATTATATCTCTGGCATGTCAAGTCGTCTTTGCGACAGCCGGTATATTTGCGACCAACTACGTCCTGTGTGTTATATTCCGCTTCCTCGTCGGAGCAACGGCGGCCGGGGCCTTCACCACCATCTTTGTATTCAGTAAGTGCTTCTTTGTTTCATCTACGGCATCTCCTTTAACAGTAGTTTGTGTATAGGGCAACCAATGTTGGGCACCTCGACGACGCTTTCTGGCGTAAACAGATCATCGTTAGCATAGCTACTAAAGACAAACGGCAGGTTTACTTACGTCATATCGTTTCCAAGAGACCTACGGCCCTGCGTGCTAAGGCACTAAACATGAACTGTATAAACAAAACGTTTCCAAGAGACCTACGGCCCTGCGTACTAAGGCACTAAACATGAACTGTATAAACAAAACGTAGAGCAATTCACGCTCGGAATCTTTTAGGTCATAGCTACGTTTGATATAATTAGCCCTGCCAGTTTGCTAACGGGGTATTTTCCCCTACCCACTCGCCGTGTTGAAGGTATGGAGATCATAGGCGAGAAGTTCCGTGACGCGACGGGGATCATGGTGCAGGCGTGGTTCGCTTTGGGACTGATGATACTTCCGGCTGCCGCTTACTTCATCCGAGATCACGTTCACCTGCAGTGGCTGATGGCCATGACGCCTGTCATAATGATCTTGTACGCCTTGTAAGTGGCACTGCATGATGGCCATGAAGTCATTCATAATAATCTTGTACGCCTTGTTAGTGGCAATGGCTCACGGTCTTGACGCCCGTCATAATGATCTTGTACGCCTTGTAAGAAGCAATGACTGATAGCCATGACGCCAGTAATAATGATTTTGCACTCCTTGTAAGTAGCATTCCCCTGAATACGTGTGTATTTGTGTGTGTGTTTGTGCGTGCGTGCGTGCGGGCGTGCGTGCGGGCGTGCGGGCGTGTGATATCTGCTGATTATTTGTGTACACAGCTTCATCCCCGAGTCTGCTCGCTGGCTGATCAGTCAAGGGAGAGACGACGAGGCGATGGAAATTCTCGAGAAGGCGGCGCGATTCAACAAAAAAAAGTTGCCATACCCGCTCGAACTTCACGAGAACCGCCCGCAGGTACGTCGCTGCTGGCAGTAGTGTTTTTGTATTTCCTCTGTATGCAGATGATCTCAACCTGATAGCAACGTCAAAGGAGGAATAAGTATTGGAGAAACTAGCAAGTGCAGGGAAAAGGCACAGTGAGAGTTTCGGTCTGAGAATCAGTGAAGCGAAGACAAATATACTGGCGCTTAATGGAATAGAGCCAATACGGATTGACGTGACCGAGGTTGAACTGGTGCCGAAGTTCAAATACCCAGGTTCAAAGATTAGTATGAAACACACAACATCAGAAGAAATTAGGACCACAATGGCTACAGCGAGAAGCATCACAACTGACCTCGTTAACATCTGGAAACACGATGACGTAAGTATAAGCCCGAAGAGGAGATATGTGTACTCTCTTGTTTGGAACGTGGCTAAGTATGGCAGTGAGACACTCATTGATGAGGATGAGAAACATATTCACGCACTCAAGATGTTGGATGGCTCAGAATGCTCAGGATAAGCTGGACACAGAGAAAGACAAACATCTGGGTCAGAGGTCAAGTAGAGGTTAAGGAAGTAGACGGTCTGCTATGTTTCATTAAGAGATGAAAGTTGACTAAGTACAGCCATTGGAAAAGAAGACCGGAGAGTCTGGTACTTAGCAGTACGGAAGGAGAACTACCAGGAAAACACTGTAGTGGATGGGTTGGATTTAGAGTAAAACATTGGGCAGATGGTGGCTAGAAAGATTACAAGGAGATAGCCAGGAGACGGTTAACTGAGGATACGGCTACACAAGGAGATAGCCAAGAGACGGGTAACTGAGGCTACGGCTACACAAGGAGATAGCCAGGAGACGGGTAACTGAGGCTACGGCTGCACAAGGAGATAGCCAGGAGACGCGTAACTGAGGCTACGGCTACACGAGAAGAAGAAGTTTAGCCATAAATGAAAACGTAAATTCAAATACCACAATTTACTCAAAGTAATTATTTCCAAGTAAGTTATGGTATAAGTGTATTACAGTTAGCAAACATAAACTGTTCCCAAATAAGCATATATATATAACTCAAGTATAACACATTAAATAAAGTTAAATGTTCAGAAGTTCCCCCCAAGAAATATCCGACTCTCTTTCTAGATGTATATATATATATATATATATATATATATATATATATATAAAGTCTTTATTTTCGCATTATAAATAGAGGTATTATCTTCTAGTTGGTTCTTTACTACAATAATAGTATTCCATAATTTTGTGCTGTATTTCAATCACTCCATTTTTTTCTGACGTTTTTGGGTTCGTCATCTTCATACGTGTGTTTCTTTTCCTTAGACAAAGGTAGAAGACAAAACAACCAACCCTTCTCTACTGAACTTGCTGAAAACTCCGAACCTACGAAAAATCACCCTCGTTATGTGGTGGGCCTGGTGAGTCTGCGTTTCCTAAGTTGTTTCCGTTATGGTCTATTTTTGTATTTTGACATTCATTTGCCTCTATCTGGTTGTCTAAACGACACAATCGTCAAATAACCGCGCCGTTACACCATCTAATGATCAACTAAAATCAAAGGGATAACACGAACACTTCTGACTTAGGTTCGTCACAAGTATGGTCTACTACGGCCTGTCGCTGGGGGTGAATCTCATAGGCGGTGACATCTTCTTAAACTCATTCCTGTCCGGCGCCATCGAGATCCCGTGCTACATCCTCGTGATTCCCGTAATGAACAAGCTCGGCCGTCGATGGACTACGATCGGCTCCCTAATTGCCGCCGGCATCTCCTGCTTCGTCTGTATTGGGCTCTTCAACAAGCCAGGTTTGCATTATACCTTTGTATATCTGAATTCCAAAGACGAATGCGTGTAAGTATTAGTAGGGAACTACGTATGTCCGTGCTTGCGTTTGCTACCATCGTGTACTTGGTGTTCACGAGGCGCTTTTGATAGTACTGTTGTGTGGTTGCATTGACATACTATATAAGGCACAAGCCGTAGTAAAATAGATAGCTTTTGTATGTCCTAACGATGTCCTAACAAGGGGTTCGCGGGGTTCGAACTCCTTTTCGAGAGTTTGTTTAACGTAACGTTTTTCAAAACTCATCCAATAAATTCCCGGCTAATTGCATACGTTTGAACCCTTCCATTCAACACCCCGAGGACGTGTCTGTTTTGTGTTGACACAGATGTCGGTCTTGCAACGCGAAGTATGTCGGGTCTTTACACGTCTCTATACTGGACTTCGGTATCGTGTAGTGTTTGAAACTGAGAATCATTCAATAAACGCTTCATGTTTCTATTCTCCTCCACTATGCTGTGGTGTTTTTTATTTGTAATTAAGTCATTTAACGATCCGGCCATGTTTGTAAACGGCTATATTGGCCTTCAACACTGATCTGTGTTTACTAAATCATTCTACAAACCTTTCAGGTCTCTACACGGCTCTAGTTGCCTTCAGCAGCCTGTGGTGTTTGTAAATAAGTCATTCACTGAACCTTTCAGGTCTCTACACGGTTCTAGTCGTCTTCAGTATGTGTGGCAAGTTCTTCATCGCCGCCACGTTCGCCGTCATCTATGTGTACTCGGCAGAACTGTTCCCTACCGTCGTCAGACAAGTCGGGGTCGGATCGTCGTCGATGTGTGCCCGCGCCGGTGGACTCATACAGCCGCAGTTCGGTCGCCTTGTAAGTAGTTCCGGTATCCCTTCTTGCTTTGCCGTTCTATGCGCATTATATATCTGGCGCTGTTTTCATTGTT
>BSQZ01000043.1:5495000-5520000 GCA_033239005.1 Lamellibrachia satsuma | reverse complement strand
TTAGACTGAGATCCGAGTAATACGTTTTTAAACATGTAAATTTGTGTTTTTAAAGTCTGGGGTAATGTTTTGAAGTTACATATCTTTGCACACAATACAAATATGGGGTATTCCGAGGTCATGTTTGTTTGATTGAAAAAACTATTCAATAACGATACCCATATATTTTATTGCTAAAATTTTAATGTGGTAAATATCACCAAGCCAACGTAGTATATATGCATATAAAGCCAACCTATAATTTTCAACTTTACCATACTTGCTGACATACAGGCGCAATAACTTCTAAGTTAGACATTCAACTGTACACTGTCTTCTGTCCTCGCAATAACTTGACCATGCTGCAATCCAAGCTGTGACACTAATCCGAACATACTTGTTGTAAACACAGTTCCAACATTTATGCAACAAACACCAGGCGATTGAAAGCAAACAGTTTTGTGGAGTACAAGTTTCAAGAAGTTTCACAATTATAATTTTTTACACGTCAAATGGACAAAGACACATACACATATGAAATAGATTTTACATATTTACAACGGATATAGTAACGCACTAATTCACAAAACGAACTGTGCTATAACCATCTCAACTGAAATACTAAATGATAAAATGTCTCATTTCACGAAACGTTTCCTCCTAGAACTAATCAAATGACAAAACACACTTTACAAGTGCTAACACCAAATGTATCCCAGCTAATATGCAGTAATAATAATGCCAATATAATAATAATAAAAAATACTATGTACAACGGAATTATGACAACTATATAATTGTTACGTACCATGGTAAACCAGCACCTCACCTGGAAATAATCTGGCATAGAAATGGCAAAAGTAAATTTAATTAACGAAGCAAATCCTAAGCCCCAGTTACTTTACAAGTCTATGTACAATTCAAGCAGACGCATAAGTAGGGTCTACAATTAGTAGTATTACTATATTTAAAAGAAATGTTAAAACACATCCTAGATGATGGCCAAGGTGAACAGTGCTTGCAATATTTTTGCATTACGTACTTGTTGATTGCTGCTTCGCCATTTACGAAATCTTTGTTTCCATATTTCAAATTAATGCTTTTACATTGTACATTTTTAAACAGTCACCACAACCCAAGTATATGAGTCAAAACGGTAGCGTTTGTTGCTGACTACTAATACGTATAGCAGTGCTTTCATGTCGCTCAATAAGACCGTAGTCAGGCAAACATTTCCATTAATAATTGGCAGGATGATAGCACCTGGTATTACATATGTACTGGCTTTAATATATAGTTTTGACAGTTCACACATAATGCAGAACATAAACACAAATCATATCCACTGCTACCAATATCACATCAACTAGAAGTTAAAATCACGAAAGTTTGTTTTGGGTAGCTTAGGAGCTTTCCTTTTTGGACGTTTGTTTCTTTTGACTATTCATCGAGGATAAACATTGCCCAATTAGACGAAAGATCGGACAAAGACAACCAAAGCACTAGAGACTACTTTCCTTTCTTGTTCATCTCAATGAACACTAAGACAACCACTGTGCTGGACAAATATTCCTTCTTGCTTTCTAGGTCATTCCATATCAAATCAACCAATTTTCAGGAAATCAAAAAGTTGATGTCTCAGCATGCAAATTGTAATTCGGAATCTGAATTTCAGAAATGTAGAATTTCTTAAAATGTAGCTCGTAAATTTATCAAGATTAGAGGCACCTGAAACAATCAAAATAACGGGTGCGGTTTTGTTCACATAATAGGGCATTACAGACAACATTTCCATGTAAATACTTAGTTTTTTTTGCAGGAGTGCTCAAGTATAGCCACATAGTCACTGGTCAAAAGTTAAGTAAATTCTGAGACATCAACTTTTTGACAATTGGTTGATGTCACAGGGAATGAGCCACAGGCAATCGTTGACCTCAGTGTGTCGCTATGGAGATGCCTCCTACCTTTGTGAGCAGTGACGCAGGAAGATCTTCTTGAAGGTAACGGTCTCTATACGACTCATCGGGGCTGACGTCTTGATATGGTTCCCTGGAGGCGTCCTAAACAGACACAGCCCTTTAGCACATCCTGACACTTCATTCTAGACATTCTCTGTCTACCTAATTCGTATTGCATTTACATAATTGTTGCGTGTCCCTGTTTACGAACATGCCTAATGATTCTGATGAGCTCGGGTTCTTGAAGATTTAGGTACTAGAGAAGTTTTATTAGTGTGCAACTGTATTATTATTAATATAAAAGTATCCAGTTGTCACTACACTTGGTATTCACGGGTCACTACTCAGGGGTTACTACCCTTGGTAGTCAAAGAAAAACCAAAAATTAACAACATAGTTTATTCAAAGGCAAACTGACCACAACTCTCCTAAGTGACTTTCGATGGTGTATTGTATACGGTGTATTGTAACTTTCACGTTTGTTTGACTTCAAAACTTAACAACCTCGTTGCATAAATGTTAATTCCCACTATCCAGAGGGGCAAAGTTAACTATTTAAGAGGAAGTAGATTCTCCTCCAGGAGTGATAAAAACTCCCATAATGCAATGTTTTTCATGAAAGTCTCAAGGGGATGTTTTGCGCATTATGTAGCCACCTTTGATAGACAATGCGGATTTGTCAAAAAAGAAGATTATCTGAAATGGATATTATTTGAAAGGGAGATATTTTTTTCAAAAAGGAGATTGCTGGTAAAGAAGATTATTTTTCAAAAAGGAGATAATTGGAAACATATTATTTTCAAAAAGGAGAATGTTTTAAAGGGAAATTATTTTTCAAAAGGTAGATTATTTGGAAGGAAATATGAACACATTCGCATAAAAGATCTTCTTCTCGAAGCAGGAGCTTTGTTTTAGCCAGACTGATGATAATATATCGACAGTCAATGACAAACTTACTACAAGTCCACATCCTGCGTGACCGTCTCACTCACGGCAATCAGTTTCCCGTCCTTGGCTATCTCGTAGACTTCCACCTGTGCCATCCCCTTTCCAACCTCAGTCTCCCGCGCCCCCTTGACAATCTCCGCATCTCGTCCGGGGACATCAGCTCTTCATTCTCCTTTCAGGAAGTCCACCCAGCTGCCGCAAACCGGACGCCTATTTGTTTTGACCTGCCATTTGCACGGCGCCATTCAAACATTCAGCTACATTAGTTACATTACATGATATCTACAATGTTCTCATTCAGCTACTTTAGCTACATTACATGATGTCTACAATGTTCGCATTCAGCTACTTTAGTTACATTACATGATGTATACAATGTTCTCATTCAGCTACTTTAGTTACATTGCATGATGTCTACAATGTTCTTATTCAGCTACTTTAGTTACATTGCACGATGTCTACAATGTTATCATTCTGCTACATTAGTTACATTGCATGATGTATACAATGTTCTCATTCATCTACTTTAGTTACATTGCATGATGTCTACAATGTTCTCATTCAGCTACTTTAGTTACATTGCACGATGTCTACAATGTTATCATTCTGCTACATTAGTTACATTGCATGATGTATACACTGTTCTCATGCAGCTACTTTAGTTACATTGCATGATCCTACAATGTTCTCATCTCATTCAGTTAAATTACTTATATTGTCGTAGAGACCAGCAGCGCTACATCAGTATCCCAAACGACGAGGCCGGATGATTAACCTACAGCCAATGCTACATGTATGACATCGACTACAGGTACGACACTTACTGTCTGAGAAAATGAGAAGCTTTGTAATTCAGTGATGGACTATACATGTTTACCTCTATTTTCGTATCGGAAAGGATTTTGCTGACATTCAGTTGCATGGCCAGATTACCACCTGCTTTCTTTTGGGAAAACATTTTGCTGACATTCAGTTGCAAAGCCAGATTACCATCTGCTTTTTTGGGGGAAAACATTCTGCTGAAATTTAATTGAAACGCCAGATTACAAACTGCTTTCTTTTGCGAAAACATGTTGCTGACATTCACTGTTAAAGCCACAGAGCAGAAAACACAGAAGAGAAGAGACTCTGTTGGAGAAGAGATGTGAAGTTTGTTACAATTGCTGGTAGGACAACCTCACAGTAATGGGATGAGGAAACTGGATACAAGATACAGAGAAGCTGAAAATGGAAACAATTGTTTGACTCTATTCCTCATTGTTTACATTACTACTGGTTTATACTAAAACACACCAAGAAAGAAATACACTCCGTGGTAATATGACCAGTCGGTTTTTCTCTCCAGTTACGTCAGCGCAGTAAATGTTCTCATTGTTACACTTGTAAGTTCTTCTCAAGGCACGTCAGCACAGTGAGTGTTTTCATTGTTAGCACTGTAAGTTCTGAAGGTATGTCAGCGTTCTCGTTATTACAAATAAAAAAATTCTCTAGTTAGGTTAACACAGCTTTTCCTCATTGTTATCATTGTAAGTTTATTCTCTGTTTGGCATTCATGTTTGATTGATGCCATGAACTCTGAACATATCTCATTGTTAATTATGGTAGAAAAACTAGTCGACATGAAATAGTAAAATAGTTAATGGACAGTGTACTTAGGGTATAATAAAATTATCGTTAGACATGCCTGGAAGGGACATACCGCACAGGTGAACAAATTTAGAATTCTCAATAACCGTTTTTGTTCCTTTGCATGACAGTCCTGTGACGCTTGTCAAATGAAAACATATTTGTATACACCTATACCTGTACTTGCCAATAGGATATGGCCATGCGGTGCATCCAAACTCAACTGATGTAACATATTTTGACCTTTGTTTACTAAATTAATCCTCTTTCTCTCAAAACAGTCAATCGGAGGAATGACCGGAATCTCCATGTTTTAGAACGCATTCGGAGTAAACCACTGAGTTTATATTCTTGATGTTAGTTGTACATGGTTAATTTGTTTTCTCTTTTAGGTGCATAGCTGCCAAAAAAATGATTTTTGTTTTGCTTTAATTGCTTATTTTTTTGTTTTAATTGTTAATTTGTTCTATTGCAGAATTGGCCGACGGAAGACATTAGTAATAATTCTTGCAAGCGAAGTTGTGCTTGCTACAGCCGGCACTGTTAGCAGCAACTGCATCCTGTGTGCTCTCTACCGCTTCCTCGTCGGAGCTGCGACCGCGGGTGTCTTCACCACCGTCTTCGTTGACGGTAAGTACAACACGTTGCCTCCCAAACTACTGATCTTCAACTCAAACATCAAGTATCACTGTATAGTACTAATGCGTATAAAACAAAAAGACAACATTGAAGTATCCAGACCTTCACCAATGTAATTAACTTGACCAGTTTTGACAAGGTCAGCAAGGAAAGGACCAAACAGGATCATGTAAAGGTGGAAATCAATGCAGGTGACAGTGTGATGCACGTGACAGTGTGTTGCACGTGACAGTGTGATGCGTGTAATATGGCGGTGGCGGTGGCGATGGCAGTAGTAGTAAAAGTTTTTTTTACGATGGTGACCATGTCACGTATATCGCGTAATGTTCAATGGGTCATTAATCACATCCACTCTTATATACACAATTATATTACTAAAATAAAATATACACGTCAAAACAATATGTAAACAAAGTAAAACATAAATAAATACATACATAAAACATGTCATTACAATTACAAAAAGAAAAATTCAAAGAAATGATAAATAAATATATATAAATTAATTAATTAAATTCAAACCAATGAGTAAAAGCCATAAATTCATATTTTCTAAAATATCAACACTCATACAGGCTGTTGATATGTTGATATATTTAAAAACAGTGTTTTTAAACATTCTACAGATTTCGCATTCCTAATATATACATACTATATGTCACGTAGTTTCCCTCCTCTTTATACATATGTATGCTGCCGTACAGACAGGTTGTATTTTCAAACATGAATATTTATGCAGCCGCGGGTGTGATGGTCGTGCACACTATTGTTTAGTATAAATATATGTGTCAGGTAGGCTGGGGCAAGCCGTGTATGAAGCTATACATTACTATCGCAGTGAAATGCCGTATGCGAACATCAATTGGTAGTACAAAATAGTGTCACTGTTGAAACCTGTTTTATGTCTTTCATATTCAGAATTATACGTGCATACTGCTTCATCATCTTGTAGCTCTGTAAGTGATATATTAAACAGGACATTTTACGACAGTCCATTGTAACTCTGTAAGTGATATATTAACCAGGACATTTAGCGAGAGTCCACTGTAACCCTAAGTGATATATTCACTAAGACAATTAGTGAGACTCAACAGTAATTCTAAGCGATATTTTAACCATAACATTTAGCGAGAGTCCACCATAACTCTAAGTGATATATTAACCAGGACATTTACCGAAAGTCCATTGTAACTCTGTAAGTGATATACTAACCAGAACATTTTGCATGACAGCGTAAACACCGATGACAATTTGAATATTCAATGTAATTGTAACATGTCGTAAACCTAATATTTTACGTTGGTTTGTACCTATTTACTTCTGTACTATATATGTCTATGCAGGAAACACAAGTGCTGAGAAGAGAACAAGACAATGGAGAAACTGTGTGATATCGACAACAACACCCCGTGTATGTGAAGATGACCGGTAAATGGCAGCCTAGCACGCAGTGCCAACAACACCCACTGCATGTGAAGATGACCGGTAGATGGCAGCCTAGCACGCAGTGCCAACAACACCCACTGCATGTGAAGATGACCGGTAGATGGCAGCCTAGCACGCAGTGCCAACAATACCCACTGCATGTGAAGATGACCAGTAGATTGCAGCCTAGCACGCAGTGCCAACAACACCCACTGCATGTGAAGATGACCGGTAGATGGCAGCCTAGCACGCAGTGCCAACAACACCCACTGCATGTGAAGATGACCGGTAGATGGCAGCCTAGCACGCAGTGCCAACAACACCCACTGCATGTGAAGATGACCGGTAAATGGCAGCCTAGCTCGCAGTGGCAACAACACCCACTGCATGTGAAGATGACCAGTATATTGCAGCCTAGCACGCAGTGCCAACAACACCCACTGCATGTGAAGATGACCGGTAGATGGCAGCCTAGCACGCAGTGCCAACAACACCCACTGCATGTGAAGATGACCGGTAGATGGCAGCCTAGCACGCAGTGGCAACAACACCCACTGCATGTGAAGATGACCGGTAGATTGCAGCCTAGCACGCAGTGCCAACAACACCCACTGCATGTGAAGGTGACCGGTAGATCGCAGCCTACCACGCAATGATCACCCTCTGGTGGCATTAAATTCGTTTGTTACATAACCAGTCAATGTCGCTGTTCCACTAAAATGTCCGTGACGCATCACGTTGGAATGTTTGATGACGTGTTACACAAACGACTCATTAACACGTGTGTAAAATCCATATATGTATCGATGTATATCCAGAATGCAACATGCCCCAATGGATAACGATTTACCCAGACATAAAATAGAGGCGTTTTGTCATCCGACGACGGTTTTTTTTCAAGGTTTTTTCATTTGTTGAGGTGTGCGTGCAACATATCATACAAACCTTGAATCAGTTACTTACGTGTAAAATCAACAGCAGCAGTGGCGTATTTAGGGGTGTCATGGTCCCCTTCCCATTTGGCTTTAATGTTTTGATTTGTTCTGTATTTTCCCATTTCGCCACTGCATCGTAAACCAATGAGTGACTAAACTCCCCCACCCCCACCCCCACCCCCCCCCCGACACCGAGCAGCAGTGATCTAATTTACATGTAGCAACATGTAAATGTGTAAAGTGAACTGTTTGTGTGGTGTGTGGTATGCATTCGCTGATGATTGGAATACATATCACGTCTGTCCTACTAGTTGAACGACAGGAACTCCGAGGAAACCTGTGACAAAACCAGTAAGGATGTGTTTTCTAATGTTTATATCAATATCGTCGATGTATGTGTAGACATTTTACACATTATGTACGACTTTTTATGTACGTGCATCAAGTTTTAATTGATGTGATTAAGAGTAACGCTAGAGGTGATTCATGGGACGAAATAGAAAGTTTGTAAAAGGTATGTTTTGTATTTAGAGTAACTGTGGATGCTAATCTTTCTCAGGTGGTTTCTTAGTTGCAGACAGCATCTCATGGTGTATACTTTATACTGTTGTAAAATGACGTGTTGAAGTCTAGTCGTGTTGGGTAAAGTAACTTCTGTAAATTAAGGCGGGGTTACAGTCTTGTCATTTAGGTAAGATTTGCAAATATTAGGTGACATTGTCTCATGGGTCTATGGAATATTGTTACTTTTGTAGTTTTTGATGCAGTTATACATTAGATGTTGTAGTTGTAGAATTTATTTGCCTACCGATTATAATTTAGGCATGTTTGGTAGCAGGTGATGCTGCTCAGGCCTTTTTCCGATAATGTGTAGAAGCATCGTGTACATTGTAGTTATGTTATCGCTTATGTTGTCGCATGACGTAGTTAATTAAATGTTATTGTTACTGTTGTTCAATCGTTGTGGTTAATCCTACGTTAGTGCGTAGTTCGTAGCCCTTGCTTCAAACTCTCCCTTTCAGCTACCATCGTACCTTTGCTGATTTGTGCTGCATAAGTTATGTACGAGCACAGGCAGCATAGGTTATGCAGACTCTGCTGGTATTTAATCTTTGCTGATAAGTTTTTATACCAGCAGAGGCAACATAGGTTATGCAGACTCTGCTGGTATTTAATCTTTGCTGATAAGTTTTTATACCAGCAGAGGCAACATAGGTTATGCAGACTCTGCTGGTATATAATCTTTGCTGCATAGGTTACATACCAGCAGAAGCAGCATAGGTTATACAGACTCTGCTGGTACATACTATTTGCTGCATAGGTTATATACCAGCAGAGGCAGCATAGGTTATGCACCCTCTACTGGTATATAACCCATGCAGGCTCGGCACAATGATCCGCAGCGACCATTGTTCGTTTGCATACTGTCTAGACTGGACAGTTTGTTTAAATCTTCTCGCAACGGTTTTTTACATACATTACAGCACATTCATCCTATCCAGACAACTGCGGCATCGTGTGTACGCAACAGGCGCGTACATGTCTCGTAAACATTAACATCCGTGGTACACTGCGCACACAGACTGACAAGCTCCGTTTACTTTCCACGTTAATGAATTTCAACGCTGCGTTGATGCGTTTTTTATTATGCTGTCCTTCGTCTTAGGTAAATAGAGACGTTTTCTTGTTAACAGTTACGACATGTTGAAATATCAGCGTCGAATGTGTGGGCGTGCGTGCGTGCGTGCGTGCGTGCGTGCGTGCTGTGTGGGGGGTGTTTGTCCGTCTGTTTGACAATCTATCTCACAGTACGTCTGATTGTCCGTGTGTCTGTATGTATGTCTCCTCCCTATATATATATATATATATATATATATATATATATATATATATATATATATATATATATATATATATAGGTTACAGGTTATATATATATATATATATATATATATATATATATATATATATATATATATATATATATATATATATATATATATATATATATATATATATATATATATATTATGTATGTATGTATGTATGTATATCACTCTCTCTCTCTCTTTCTCTATATTTCTATCTCTCTTTATCTATCTCTCTCTCTCTTTCTCCCTTCTTTCCTCTGGTGTTCATCTATTGTTGTGCTTCCCACGTACTGTTTACTCTATTTGACAAGAGCAGCCACTCGACCGATAATGGCGAAATTCTAAGGTTCAAGACACTCCGATCAAATGTCGCCCTATCCAATATCTGATGTAGAACCCGAGTGACCCACTTCCTCGTCGTCACTGACACCAGATCGGCAACACATTTCGACGGTACTTATGCTAACAAAATCGGAGGTGGATGCTTCAACATTTGTTATTATGTCTTGGTTACAAAATGCTACGTCTCTGATGACGGATATGTCGTGATATATGTTGGCAAATGTATGCTGGCGCTAACACATATCTGCATAAAGGTTATTTGTCATGTTTGTCAATGGGGTTATCCAGGGTTATCCACATTATGTCTGGGTCATGGGTATCCCGGTAACGAGCCGACGTTGTGACAACAGGAATATTGTCTAAACCGTGGACTTTTCGCATTGCGTTTACACATGAGATTATAGTTAACCCGGCGTTTGACACCCTAGACCACTCGATGTTAATCAGCCAGCTGCGCGTCATAGGCATTCAAGATACTGCACAGACATGACTGGAATCATACTTGTCGAACAGAACCCAGACAGTATGCATTGGTGGCTACAACACCCAGAGAACGTTGATCGAATCTGGCATCCCACCAGGGTCTGTGCTGGGCCCAATTATTTTCTCCATTTACACTTTGCCATTGGATGCTATCTTCAGGAAGCATAACCTACAATACCATCTTTATGCAGATGACACTCAACAGTATGTCGATCTGAGTGGAACGCGGGATGGATAAGCTACTGATACGGTTGATCGCATCGAGCGATGCATCGAAGAAGCGAGGCAGTGGATGTCACTCGTGAACAAGCTGCAGTGTTGTACGGCATCACGTAGGCACTCGTGAACAAGCTCCAGTGTTGTACGGCATCACGAAAGCACTCACGAACAAGCTGCAGATGGTACAGAATTCGGCGGCTAGACTGATCGCAAGACAGCGAAAGCACCAGCACATAACAACTGTGTTGGTCGGGCTGCACTGGCTTCCCGTTCGTTGGCGGGTCCAGTATAAACTACTGGTCCTCGTATTTACCGCCTTGCATGGCCTTGGACTAGGGTATATCCGATATCTTGTAACACCCTACTTGCCCACCCGCAACCTTCGATCTGCTGATCTGCACCTGCTGGTAGTTCCGCGCTACAACCTAGAGGGCTATGGCAAGTGAGCTTTCTCGGTGTCCGGACCTACACTTTGGAACTCTTTGCCCGAAAACATGCGACAAATAGACAAACTGACTAAGTTCAAGACTCTCCTTAAAACTCATTATTTTAAGATGGCTTACTTCCAATGGGGAACTGTGATTTAAGAATTTTTTTTATAAACACATATTTTATTCATCTATTTACTTATGTATTTATTATTTTATATATCTTAATTAATGTTAATATATTATAGCTATTTATTTAAGAATTTTTATATTTCAGTCAATTCGCCATGTATTTTAGTTACGTAATACACTAGTCTATTTAAGCTTAGTCTAAAATTACGTTTACTGACAGGTGTGTATATATATATATATATATATATATATATATATATATATATATATATATATATATATATATATATATATATATATATATATATATATATATATACGCGCCTATGAGCGGTATGGTCATGGATGTATGGCGCTATATAAATATTAGTAATAATAATGTTGGTACGGGCGGATCCAACGGATTGGTAACAATATTAATCCTGTTCACAAGAATGCACATTATTAATCTATTGAGTATTCATTTGTGGCCATGTTTCCATACATATACACCCTATTCCTTGTTTTCGCGGATACGACAATTATATTTAACTCCAAATGTTCGGATTTACATATATCCTTTGAACAGAATCCAGCTCTTTCCGGTAGTCGTGTTAAGGCATAGTAAGATATTAGGTTACTAACTCAACTAGAAGCATATTCCTGAAAAATTTATGACGTCGTGCAAGCCCTGATCTTTCCGGAATTTATCCGATAAATGTGGGTGCTAGGTACACGCAGTATGAATTATGCATTAATTTATCTGCTCTCGTTTCGACGTCGCTCGTTCCGAGTTCTCTCGTCGAGTCAAACTTGTCAGTGAAACCCAGTATCTGGTGTCTTCGCGGTAACGTCGAGTTAGTATCCGAAATGTGTTTCATTCATGACACTTCATTCGTGGCTGAAAGAAGGAATTGTGATCGAGTTTATGTTTTAAACCGGAGTTCAAATCAAAACATGAATTCTTATTAAAGAAGGAAAATTACTACAGTTCAGTGTATGGTAAAACTACATTATGCAGTAACATTTACGTAGATAGTTATGTATTGCTCTTGTTAAAGAAAAGAAAATTGAGTATATTGTAAAACTACATTATGCAATAACAGTTATGCAAATAATTATATTAATAAATATTATATGCATTTGGCTTAGGGATTTTGTCTGTGGGGTTTTGTCAAGGGGGTTATTTTCCTAGGGGATATTGACATGGCGGGATTTTGTCCTAGATGGGTTTTTTTCTGGGGTATAAGCGGGGGGGGTTGTAATGTCCGGGGAATTATGTCTTCATAGCTAAAACACGTGTTAAG
Organism: Lamellibrachia satsuma; assembly: GCA_033239005.1. Taxonomy (NCBI): domain Eukaryota; kingdom Metazoa; phylum Annelida; class Polychaeta; order Sabellida; family Siboglinidae; genus Lamellibrachia; species Lamellibrachia satsuma. The sequence continues at coordinate 5,507,729 of BSQZ01000043.1, read as the reverse complement.
TGGTTGAACAGTTATGCTTGCCCTCATCTTGCGTCTTCTCGAGTTTTGCACAATATACCAATATATGTTTTCGTAAGACGACTACGTAGCAACGTTACATCAATCCCCGGTCTCCGCTATATATTTAGGATCACACTATTCATACATCACTTTCTTGTTTTCGCAGTTACTGTTATTATGTTTATCGCCAAACGTCAGTTTCGACTTGTTTATATCCTTTGAACACAATCCAGTTTCTGCCAGTAAAGCGAGTTCAACGCGCAATAAGAGATTAGGTTACGGGCGCGGCCAGTGCCGAGCAGCAAGCGCCGCGAACGTCTGACGTCACGTGGTAGTCCAGCTCTTTCCGGAATTTACCGGCGAAACACGAATGATGAGCTCACAATGAACTGTGAGCTTATTTTCTGCTCGCGTTTCAACATCGCTCGTTCCGAGTGCAACAGTGACAGGTGCCAAGTCTCAGTACACATAAAGCGGTAGATCTACTGCGTTTCATGGTGTGGAGGAGGTAGATTAAAATCCGGCGCAGGGGCTGCGGCGAGGGGTGTTTGTGAATGGGGTCCTACTATTGGTGGCAGAATAATTGTGTAATCTTAGGACATATTTGTATAATTTTGGTGCAATTTTGGGTGCATTTTCTATCTAAAATTGTGTTTTGGCGGTATTGTTTACCTCGAACGCGGTAGATCGTGAGATTATGTAAATTGTTTAGAAAAAGCTGTAGTTCAACCGCCAAGATTCAGTGTCGGATTAACCACGGTACACGTACCAAGTCCACCACAAAAGCCTCCCCCCACGTTGTATTTTCTTCTTTGTATTCATAGGCTGGGTTTTTTTTTGTATATGTGTTTGTATGTGTGTTTGTGTGCCGCCGTCGCCAACGATATATGAATGCTTATGCTCAAACAGTGGCGCATCTAGGATCTCGCAAGGGGGGCAAGGGAAGGCGAATGGGAGGTTAAGGGGAGGCCAGGGGAGGCCAAAGGGAGGCAAACTTAGTAAACCATTAGTTTACCTTGCTGTCATGTAGCGCCGCAGTGGAAAAATACGAAAAAATAAAGCCGAGGGGGCATGGTCCAATGCTCCCCCCGCAAATACGTCACCGTGCGCGAACATAGTTGAATAAACTCCAGGTATATATTCATTGTCAATATCACGCGTCTCGATGTTGTTAGGGGCCATTAATAAAGTACGTCACGCGCAGGGGGAGGGATAAGCTTTACGGAGCGGTGTGGGGTGTCTTGGCGACCGTTACATTCGTTACTAAAATTTGGTTGCTCGTCTACCTCTCGATATCAGACTGATAGTATTGATTGCTATGCCCGTTTTGAGGAACATTTCAACTGAATTACAACGGAGAAAGGAATGCGGACATACTCTACCATGCACCAGTGAATTGCGTAGTGGTGCGCGAAAATTCTGCAAATTTGGTGTGCCGGCAAGAAACTTTACACAACACGAGCCTGTTGCATTCAAATTGTTGAATTGCAGTAGTTTGGTGAGGAGGACGTCTGCATTCACTACACTCCCAAAAGAGCACTGGTGTCTGGGACACCAAAGATCCCTTTGGGCAGCACTATGAATCGTTGGGAGGATGTCTAGTGTGTGGGTAGGCACATAAACGGAAGTGTGACTCTTTTGGTGTCATGATTCCGAGTAATGGATGTATTAGTAAAGAGAAGAACTCACGAGGGTTTCAATGCAAACAATGTATGTATACATAATAGGTGGTTTTTTTTTCTCAAAACGAACGTAGTTTTAGGGGAGGTGTAAAGGCCAGCGTTACGAAGCGTGACGAGGGGGTGGGGGTTCTCTAAAAGGTAAAAAAAAGAATATCGTCACGTACTTTATGGACAGCTTCTATAGGAGGTCAAGCTGAAAGGCAGATTGGCGATATTTATGAAAACTTTCAAATGCGATACAAACGTGGATATGTTATAATGCCAGTTTGAAGACGAATTCGCATTAGTCTTGATGTGATCATACTGTAAATTTTCTGAATTGTTGCTTGATGGTTGTTTTGTTTATTGGTGATTGGTGGAACCCGCGACGACTGTTGTCTTAACTATGACTAACTGCGTGTGGAAGGTTCCACATTTGGTGAGCCACTCTACGGGATGTGGTCCATGACTTTGTAGATTTTGTTTTTATTCTCTCACGAGTCTCGCGAATGTAACCACAAACACACATCACTAGTTTGGTTCCTTTAAAGAGAAAAGGGTCACCGGTGAAGGGACGTAATGAAAATGTTGCAATCGATGAGGAGGCGATGAAAAAGTATGGTAGGCCTTACTTGGAAATTAGGTAAACTAGACGAAATCTCGACGGTGTGTAGGGCCTGTTAGTGCTGGCATGTTCCAGAGTTTCACACATTTTATTGACAAACACATGCATTTTATGTTCGTATATCCGTACGTATACCAACGAATCCAGTAATGTATTAAAGTCAGGCAAAGACAAAATCATGAAATCACTATTTCAAAATAGTTAGATGCGTCAATTGGTTGAGTGTCGCATGCGTCTGTGCGTACGTTTTGTGTGTGTGTGTGTGTGTGTGTGTGCGTGCGTGCGTGTGTGTGTGTGTGTGTGTGTGTGTGTGTGTGCGCGCGCGCGTGTGCGTTCAAGCGTGCGTGCAAGTGCGCGTGCGTGCGTGTGTATGTGTGTGTGTTTGTGTGTGTGTGTGTGTGCGCGCGCGCGCGTGTGCGTTCAAACGTGCGTGCAAGTGCGCGTGCGTGCGTGCGTGCGTGCGTGTGCGTGTGCGTGTGTGAGTGTGTATATGTATGCGTTCGCGCCCCCACGCGTGCTTGCGTGCGTGCATATATGCGTGCATCTGAGAGCGGCCGGAGTGAAAACAATTTGAGCGTCTCCTAAGGTTCAAAAGGTCACTAATTAAAGTAAACAAGTTCCTTAAGATCAGAGTTTATCGTCTTAACGCCACATGTGCTGTCCGTTAAAACGTGGTTAAGAAGATGATCATACAGCGATTGACTTGCTTTAAGAATATAGCAGGAAGCGTTTGAGAAAAGGCAATGAAAGTGATGTATCTGAAATTTTATTTACGCCGATGGAGAATTGCTGCCAAACCCATTAGTAGTAAGTTATAGAACCAACCACGTGATGTTACTAAGGTGAACTGCCTATTGCAGGATAATGCACAGGAAATATTATGCCGGTATAAACCTGCACTTCATAATATATATATATATATATATATATATATATATATATATATATATATATATATATATATATATATATATATATATATATATATATATATATATATATATATATATATATATATATATATATATATGTATGTATATATAAGTATGCACTTCACAATATATATTTATATACATAAACAATTATATATATATATATATATATATATATATATATATATATATATTATTATGTATGCTTATACATATATATATATATATATATATATATATATATATATATATATATATATATATATATATATATATATATATATATATATATATATATATATATAATTGTTTATGTATGCGGGCAGTATGGGACGCAAATTATGTAGGGTTGCTATGCCTCTCCAAAATCCGCATTTACCGCCATCAGAGGGTATGTCGAGCCGAACTATATCATATTCCTCTAATCTTCTGATACCGCCGAGAGAGGCTGCAACTAGCTACAAGGTACGCCGCCAGATGTTGAAGACACAGCTTTTTATAGGTCCTGTATTTATCTACACGGCAAAAACAACACTCTGTCAAAGACACTAATACAAAACCGAAATCTACTTACGCAACTTCAATACCATCTTTACCTACAGCACCCACCACAGAGCAAATGCTATTTCGCAATTAACATGACAATACGACGCGCTTACAGTAGGTTGACAGAGAAAATAAAAACGGGGAACTGTGAAAGAGTAACGAAAAAAGAAGAAGACCAAGACAGATGTGGCACATTAACATCAAATACTAAACATGCATAGATCTCATCGACGCATCCCAGAACAGAGACCTATTGTGGGGGTTGGTAACTTAATCAACCAGACGGGCGCCTCAAACGGTCGTCTCGGTCTATGGACAAGTGAGTGAGTCGATCAGTGATGTATGCACGTGTCTGCCTTTAAAAGGGATCGCAACTAGGCTTATTGTGAAAGAATATGCTACACAATATCACATCCAGCGATGCACGAAAAATGCGTTTTTGCCTCCTAAAAAGAGCGATATGCACATTTCTCTCCATTGCAACTTGTTGCCGTTAAGGAGCTTTGAACGACAAACAATAACGGCTCCTGTCTGTGTACGCCGCAAATTAAGCTCTCTCACGTGGTTAGTTAAGCTGAATGAGTACTCATTTCTGATAGGGTTATACTCCTTTGTTGATAGATCACGTTTGAACTGACGTAGAGAGCAACGCCTTTAAAGCGAGCCTCTTGAGAGACTGGTCACCACAAGTCGACCGCTCGTCACTCAGCCCGCAGCGATGTTGTTCGATGCCATTCTCAAGGAGATCGGGGAGTTTGGACCGTGGCAGATCCTACTCTACCTGTTGCTGGGTCTCGTTGGAATACCGACAGGTAAGTCGTTATAGATCGTTATGTTGTGTTCATTGTGGAATTATTTAGACGATTATATAGCACTATCCGAGTTGCCCGGCGTTGCACGGGACAAACAGGTAACCGCCGGCGTTGCTAGAACTTACGACTCCTTGCACTACCCAGACAGGTCTTGGGAGGACAATGCCATGGCAATGACATCTTCATGCCACAAAAATAATGTACCACTTCATAAAGTTGCCAACAACACGTAATATCCCCACCACCGTGGAATTTCAAATATTGTTTAATATACGAACCATCTCCACGCCCCCATATTTTCTTGAATGGCACCAATTCCTCTGTTCAACTGAAACGCAACACACGATATTTGTTATTAATACGTTCAGAGTACGATGATGTTGGGAGAAAGTATTCATATGTGATGCATTTTGTTACTAGGGGAAGCCGGGGCAAATTCACGACATTAAGTATTAATGACTGAATTGTGTTTTTATTAATAACAGCAATCTGATAAGAACTTAAACAGCCATACAAGTGAAAATCATTTAGTTCAAGATAATAACATATAATTGGCAATTAAAAAGAGAGCGTAAAAACTTTTCTTTTTTCAATTAATCTCCCAACATTCGTCATCTTATCCCACACATGACAAAAACATTCGTCATCTTATCCCACACATGACAACAACATTCGTCACCTTATCCCAAACATGACAGCAACATTTGGCGTTTGTGTTTAAGTGCCACCGTTTGACTTGTGGCGCTTGGTCCAGTCATTTGTTGGCGGATTTTCAAACGTCATTGAATTGAATGCGCCGGACACACCACATCTTATAAACAGACAAATATAGTTGTTATATTTGTTTATGTGGGCATTTAAATGGTGGATATGCCTGGTATTTTGCAAACGCACGTGCACTGCCAGGTCTTATTTCGTTTAGTGAAAAATATAAATTTCAAGAGTAATCAACTCAACAACTTTTTTAACCCAGGCAGTTTCCTTAAAACTGTAAATGTCTCCGAGTTTATGTAATTCAAACGTTCATGCAGAGGATCTGAGATTGTCTGATATCGGTTTTGAGTCGCCGGTTTGAGATCGATCTTTAAATGGTTACAGCGGTTTCAGCCATTGGAGACTGCACGTCAATTCTACGGCTTGGAAGATGAATTTGTGGATGTGTGGGGTGTTTTGTTGAGAGGGCTGATATGTATACTAGTGATGGGCTTGGTCTCAGTGGAAATGGTGCAGTAGTTTTTGATGAACTCTCAGCAGCAGTCGACATTGGGATGAGTAGCATAACAAATATTGGTGGTGTCAAACGTTACTTCAGCTAGAAGCGCATGGGGATCAGGGCGTTTTATATTGAATTTTCACTGGGGGGGCAATGTCCTAAAAGGGCACTTCAAATGGTTAAAAAGGGCACCTTACGCATTATTAATGATTATTTACATAACCCTTAGGAATGTATGAAACCTTATATATATATATATATATATATATATATATATATATATATATATATCTATATATATATATATATATATATATATATATATATATATATATATATTTATTTATTTATCAGTATCTTTTTATCCCAGAATTGTTTTATTACAAACACATGCAGTAGTTAGAGAAACATGACACGTCTCTAGCAACTTGCAAGTCAGTACGTTTGACAGTCGTCTCAATTTTACTAGACGAGCCCCGTTTTGCGGGTGAATTTCCTAACGAATTCACTCTGCCCGTAGATATCCCAATCTGGAGCTCCGCATCTTCTGGTCTTCTATAGGAATTTGACGACAGCGGGTCGAGGGTCAAAGTAGGCGGTGCCCACACCATTCAGTGCCACTATGGGGCGGGCGTTTCTCGTGTCCTCACCCATGCTGGTGCGGTGATTGTCGACCACGAGGTTGTGGTGGTGGCTCACGATCCTTTCGGTCTGCATAGAGTGTGGACTCATGCAAGCCAGAGATGCCAACACCTTCTGAACTGAACCTGTGGTGACTGGCAGAAGTTGCCGCAATCTGACAGTCATCTTATAACCGAGATCCCAGCCATCAGGCAGGAACGGCACATTCATCATGTTCTCCAATTGCTCGGCTGCTCCGTCCGCAAAGTCAGATGCCTCGTCTGGAAAAAGACGCCTGACGACGCGCACGCCATGCTCAACGAATGATCCCAGGTTGCGTGACATCACCAAACCCTTCATGTCTTTGATGACGTCCTCCTGCTCCGGGTGGATGCGTTCAGAGAGGTATTCGAGGGATGCTTGCACGACCTCCAGCCTGATTGCTCGTGCATTACGGCGGTTCGTACAAACGAATTGGTGGTTTGACTTTCGCTGTGTTAGGTCCTCACTGGTGCTATCGGTTGGGCAACTCGCTTTCTCCTCTCTTCTTCCCGGGAATGGTCCATCCCTCATCAATATCAACTTCTTGACGGCAGCGCCAGTCACAGTGAGAAGATCGCTGATGAACAAATCACTCCTTTGCAACTTCTTCTGGAGTGTTTCAAATATCTCCAGGATGTCGCCCACCAGTGAGGTTATCCACTTCTGTTGGTGGTTCCAAATTCTCAGAAACCCTTTGGCTTCAACCTTCTCCTTTCTGTCGCTGGTACTTTCAGGTGCTTGCATCTGTTCCCACACCTTAATGCAGTCTGGTAGCACAGCATCCACCAGCTGCAGCTCGTGCTGGGCAAATCTGACATCGTGGTGCCGGGGGAACTGTTTGACATTCCCGGCTTGCGCTGACAACATCTTCATCCTTCTCGGCGTCCGGAAGAATCATACGAGCCCCAGTAGATTAGACTTCCATATGCCCAGCTCCGGTATGGTGCTGAAGACCGACTCAATGGCTAAGTCCGACCGGTGAGCAGCACACCAGAAAGTTGCAAGACCTCCCTGCACTTGGTCAGCAAGCAAACGCCATAACCCACCATATCTGCCAGTGTTTGCCGATTCGCCGTCAGTGGTGACACCGACGAGCTTCGTGTCTTTACCTCCGGTCAGAACCAAAGCTTTGTTCACCGCTTCCAGTAGTCCAGGGGCGCCGTTTTTCTCTGGGGAGTGCATGACGATGAACACACACGTTACGCTACCATCACTGTTAGACATCCGTCCACTTACAAACTTGTAGTCCAACATTTGCCTGTCACAGCTGCCATCAATCTGCGCACTGAAGACTGTGCATCGGTTGAACATTTGAGACAGACGCACTTTCTTTCTAGTTCGTATATGACATCCAGCATCTGCTTATAGTAGTTTGGGTCCCGGATCATGGCTGCTTGATGAACTGGCTATCGGGCGAGAACACGACGAAGGCAGTATCTCTGTGACTGGTGGTACACTTTTATCTTTGGCAGTGTCATCAAATGTGTTGGCAGTGAACGGATCATGGCTGCTTTATGAACTTGTACTCGAGCGAGAGCACGACGAAGGCAGAATCTCTATGACTAGTGGTACACCTTTGTCTTTTGGAGTGTCATCAGATGCCATCATAGTTCCCTGGCGGCATCGTGGGTATTTCTGGCAATGAGTCATTGAGGCTGCGTCGAAAAATTGTGTCTAGGCGTTGACATTTTGCGGCAGATTTCTGTAGCCCTTCTTGTTTTCGTTTTGCATTTCTGTCTCTCTTAGGCATGACTGGCAGGATATCGACCTGGACAAGTTAGATGGTTAAATGTAATGACTAACTCAGGAAAAGCATGTATATTTGAAACACTTTTATAGTGGAATTACAATGCGAGCGGCGACATGCTCTAGACTCTAGACATAAATATACTGAAGATATAGGCATAAGGCAGAAAAGAGAGTAATACAAAACATGCATACCACGTCTATCAATCAAATGTTGATTACATTTTTTATGTTAATATGTGGACCACCAACTTTTGAGTAACAATTTTCCAAAGTTGAAGTCCCTGCTGACCGCCAACTTTCCATCTCACATATAGACCACTATCAACTACTCATACATTTTAAAATTTATTTGTTTGGTATGTATACAATATGCTTCTTTGAGTTACCATGCTTAACATTTCGATTTCTCAAAGATGCGGAGAATGAATTGGCTAGGTTACTGCCTCATTAAAAATCTACCCTGACAGGTTTAAGGCTGTTGTGATGTTTGTATCATCTTACCTACAAGAGGGATCATTATTAAAATGTGATTATTTTGTGATATTTGTTAAACGTTTCCAATTGCTTTCGTTGGACACTATACACACTTTGCCAGGTTTATTTATTATTTGAACAAAAAAACAGCCGACTGAAAGGTTGTTGATACATCGTTAATCCCTGCCCGCTCGCTCTCGACCAATGGTAATAGCGAATGGGCGTGGTTTATTCTCGCCTGGTACGTTTCGCAATTTCGCGGCCAGTACACCGGTTTATATTTACAGCTATTTCAACATCACTGTAAAGAACTGGATTGCACGCGGCTCAATCGTGTAAAATGTGATGGCGGGTCTTGTTGAATTATACACAATTTAAACAAACAGTAACATATACATAATCATTAGCTATTCTAGCACCGGAACACTGATGTCATAAGTAAACACTTCTATGGCTATGATATGGGTATGCCATGGCATAGGCATAGCACGTTTTCATTTCTTCGCATGAACTGTATGAAGAAGCCATTCGGCAATACGTCACTGTTATTGCTATGATGCTATTACATTCCTCAGGTCCTGTCGCATGCATTAACATAAACACACCATAACTCGGGTACTACTGCCTATGTCCATGATATTGCCATTATTCTTCGACTTTCGAGTCGAAAGTAAACCTCACCATTCGAGACGCATCGAACATGAAAATGGTAACATGAAAATAGTAACCTGGCATCTAGTTATGGAACAGGAAATATAAAGCCTTTTTTGAAAATGTAAGATTCCCCTCTGAGCCATATCAATAAATTGATCTTTTGTAGACATATTGCCCTTCTTTAACTTTGGTACTTTCTTGATTTTGCCACCAATGAAAATTAACTAAATCACACTAACAAAAAGAATACAAATTATGACCTACATTAACACAAGGGGCTGGTTAAGGAGAATGGGGGCACACATTGGGGGGAGGCAAGTTGGTTTGACTGGGGGGGCAAATGAAAGGGCTGGGGGGCATTGCCCCCCCACTTTGTATGTTAAAAACGCCCTGATGGGGATTACTTAGAGGTGCTTCAAACAGGACAAGATGCCACCAGTATACACAAAACAATAATAAAATGTACGGAAAACATTTCTGAAGCTGGTTATGAATGCGTGTGTTTAAATGCAAGGAGCATAGCAAATAAAAAACGAATTAAACTTTATGGGAGAAGATATTGACCCTCACATAATTCGTATAACCGAATCATGGGCCAACAAAGATATAGCAGATGCTGACTTAGGATTGACAGGATATGCAATGTTTAGGAGAGATTGAATAGGAAGAAGGGGGAGGGGGAGTTATTTTATATATTAAAGAATCTATTCAGGCTTACGAAATAAAATTAGAAAGGGAAGCGGATTGCGATGAAGCAGCGTGGTGTAATATAATTACAAAAAATTCAATATTAACTTTTGGATTAATTTACCGAAGTCTAAACATAAATGAAGCGGACAACACAAACATACGAAACGCTATAAAGGAAGTTAGTAAAGGGGAATGTATCATAATGGGAGATTTCAACCATGGACACATACAATGGAAATCTTTAGAGAGTACAGAGGATGAGGATCAACAGTTTCTAATTTTAATTCAGGAGAGCTTTCTTACTCAACACGTGCTAGAACAAACCAGGGGAGATAGTGTATTAGCTATAATGTTGTCTTCACAAAACGAATTAGTGAACAATGTCAAAATACATGAACCATTGGGTAACAGTGATCATAATCAAATACATGTTGATATCACAGTAAAATCAGGAAGTAGAAATGAAGAAAAGCATGCAGGAGAAACTTCCACAAAGGTAAATATAAAGATATGAGAAATACTTAGCAAAGCTAGATTGGAATAACATGCACAGGAGTAAGACCGCAACTGAATGTTGGAACATTCTAAGATATGAAATTGATAGTATCATGCATCAATTTTTTCCCTTGATAAAACAAGGAAAAAAGCTTAGAAAGAAACACTTATCAAAAGAAGCTATTAAAAAATAGTGTACAAACAAAATATATTGAGGGTTTATAGGCGTAACAGAAAGGACTAAGGCTACGTAACAGAAAGGACTAAGGCTACGTGACAGAAAGGACTAAGGCTACGTAACAGAAAGGACTAAGGCTACGTAACAGAAAGGACTAAGGCTACACAAATTACAAAGAGGCATTTAATGCAGGTATGACTGAAATTAGACAATCCAAAGGCGCTATGAGCAACAATTAGTATGTAACGTAAACAATGACATATATGTCTTGGACGATAATATAACAAGCAACGTAATGGAATTTGTGAATGACACAAACGTGTTTAGAAACGTTTAAAAAGATGGTGATAGACAACATTTTCAAAACGATGATCTAGACAATTTAGTAAAATGGTCTGAAAAATGGCAGATGTTATTCAATTTTGGGAAATGTAAATGCGTACATACAGAACACGTGAACTTGGATGTAAACTATAAAATGGGATATACTGTTCTAGGTACTGTAAAAGAAAAAAGACTTACGAGTAACAATAAGTGCTGATATGAAAGTGTCAGAGCATTGCTGTATTGCAGTGTCAAACGGTAATGCAATTTTTGGGTTGATTAGGAAAAACATACAAGGGAAACAGCTAATTCAATCTCAGTACAAAGCGACAGTTAGGCCTCATTTAGAATACTGCATGCAAGCGTGGAGACCATATCGTAAAAAGGATATATATACGCTTGAACGAATACAGAGGAGAGCAAATCAAATGATTCCAGAACCGAGAGTCCTTAGTTGCGAAGAACGCCTAAAAGAATGCGGTTTAACAATCCTAGAGACATGGAGGTTAAGAGGACTTCAAATTGAAGTTTTTAGGATATCAAATGGGTAAGAAAATATTGATAGAAATATTTTTTTTACTCATAAAAGATAGTAGAACCAGAGGACATGAAGTAACATAAGTAAAAGAGATTGAATATCAGGAAGTACTCATTCTCACATAGGACAATTCATTCTCACATAGGACAATTCATGAATGGAACAAATTATTTACAGAATGTGTATGTATATGTATATATATATATATATATATATATATATATATATATATATATATATATATATATATATATATATATATATATATATATATATATATATATATATACAGATTCTGTAAATAATTTGTTCCATTCATGAATTGTCCTATGTGAGAACGAGTACTTCATAAAATAAGATGTTTCATGCGTCTAACTCGCAAAGCGCGCGTAAAGTTTGAAGTTAATGAGATGAGCGATCACGTGGTTTTGTGACGTTAATGATGATAGAGTGATTTTTATGCAATGCTTCAAAATAGTTTCACTCGCGTTACCACAGCGAGTGATGACGATGTCAATTTTCCAGAATAAAAAGTATAATGTAACGATTTCAAACCGCTAGCAGCAAGTGATAGCAGCAAGTGATAGCAGCAAGTGATACCGCAGAATCGTCTTCGAACTCGGCTCTTTTGGAGCAGCATAGCGACACCAGTGGCCTTTGACTTCGATCTGCGTAATTTTATATCATTACATGGAAGTAAGAGTAATGTTTGACCACGTGACATATATATATATATATATATATATATATATATATATATATATATATATATATATATATATATATATATATATATATATATATACATTTATATATATATATACATATATATATATATATATATATATATATATATATATATATATATATATATATATATATATATATATATATATATATATATACATATATATATACATATATATATATACATATATATATATATATATACATATATATATACATATATATATATATATATATATATATATATATATATATATATATATATATATATATATATATATATATATATATATATATATATATATATATATATATATATATATATATATATATATAGGTAAATATATGAGACGCTTGGCGGCTCTATGTGGCCGTTTTCGTGGTTATGTAGCGCGGACGGGTGGTGGTGATTTCGGCCTTCGGAGAAT
>BSQZ01000043.1:5267500-5490000 GCA_033239005.1 Lamellibrachia satsuma | reverse complement strand
CTGCTGACATCTACAGTGTGTAGTATTGTGTACACAGCTTCATCCCCGAGTCTGCTCGCTGGCTGGTCAGTCAAGGGAGAGATGACGAGGCGATGGAAATACTCGAGAAGGCGGCGCGATTCAACAAGAAAACGTTGCCCAACCCGCTCGACCTTCATGAGAACCGTCAGCGGGTACGTCGCATGTGCAATGAAGACGCAGTGAGAGTTTCGGTCTGAAAATCAATTAAGCAAAAACAAATGTATTAGCCCTTAATGAAATAGGCTCAGTACGGATTGACGGGACTGAGATGGAACTGGTGCCAAAGTTCGAATACCTAGGCTCAATGATTGGTATGAAAGACACAACATCAAACGAAATTAGAATCAGACTATCAACAGCGAGAAGCATTAAAAATGACTTTGTTAAAACATGGAAAGGTGATGATATATGTATAAACTGGAAGAAGAGATTTGTGTAATATCTTGTCTGGAACGTGGCTCAGTGTACCAGTGAGACACTCGATGATGGGTATGAGAAACATGTTCACGCACTCGAGATGTTGGATGGTTCAGAGAGAAAAGACAAACATCTGTTTCACAGGTCAAATAGAGGTTAAGGAAGAAGAAGGTCTGCTATGTTTCATTAAGAGAAGAAAAAAGAAGACCAGAGCGTTTGGTACTTAACAGCACAGAACGAAAAGTTGGAAAAGAAGACTAGAAGGAGAACCACCAGGAATATACAGAAGAGGCAGAAGAAAGATGGGCTGGATTGACAGTAAACATTGGGCAGATGGTGGCTGTAAAGATTGCAAGGAGATAGCCAGGAGACGGGTAACTGAGGCTACGGCTACACAAGGAGATAGCCAGGAGACGGGTAACTGAGGCTACGGCTACACAAGGAGATAGCCAGGAGACGGGTAACTGAGGCTACGGCTACACAAGGAGATAGCCAGGAGACGGGGAACTGAGGCTACGGCTACAAAAGGAGATAGCCAGGAGACGGGTAACTGAGGCTACGGCTATACAAGGAGATAGCCAAGAGACGGGTAACTGAGGGTACGGCTACACAAGGAGATAGCCAGGAGACGGGTAACTGAGGCTACGGCTACACAAGGAGATAGCCAGGAGACGGGTAACTGAGGTTACGGCTACAAAAGGAGATAGCCAGGAGACGGGTAACTGAGGTTAAGGCTACACAAGGAGATAGCCAGGAGACGGGTAACTGAGGTTAAGGCTACACAAGAAGAAGAAGGTTTAAGAATGAATGAAAACGGAGATTCAAACACCACAATTTACTCAAAGTAATTATTGCCAAGTGAGTTGTGGTACAATTAGAAAACCTAAACTATTCCAAAACAAAAATATAACTCAAGTATAATGCATTTAATAAAGTCAACTGTTCAGAAGTTTTACCCAAGAAATGCCTTTCTAGATGTATAAATAGAGGTATTATCTTCTGGTTGGTTCTGTATTACAGTAATAGTATTTCATTCACTCCAATTTTTCCTGACGTTTTTGGGTGCGACGTATGTGTTTCTTTTCCTCAGGTAGAAGACAAAACAACCAAACCTTCTCTACTGAACTTGCTTAAAACTCAGAATCTGCGGAAAATCACAATTGTTATGTGGTGGGCCTGGTGAGTTTGCTTTTCCAAAGTTGTTTCCGTTATAGTCTATATTTTTATTGTTTAAATCATTCGGTCAGTGTGACTCTATCTGCTTATCTGATGTCTTTGTTTTTCTACCTGTCTAGCTTTCTATCTAGCCACCCAGCTATCGCACCCTTATCTCTCCCTCTCTCTCCCTCTCTCTCCCTCTCTCTCTCTCCCTCCCTCTCTCTCCCCCTATCTCTTCCTCTGTCTCCCTCTCTCTCACTCTCCCTTCCACTCCCTCCCTCTCCCTCCCCTTCTCTCTCTCTCTCTCCCTCTCTCTCTCTCTCTCTCTCTCTCTCTACCTCGCTCTCCTTCTTCGTCCCTCCCTCTCCCTCTCTCTCCTTCTCTCACCCTCGCTCTCCCTCTCCCTACCTATTTATTCTTCTCTCCCCCTCTGCCTCCTCTCCCTCCCCCTCTCTCCCTCCCTCCCTCCCTCTCCCTCCCCCTCTTTCCCTCAATCCCTCCATCTATCTCCCTCTCTCTATCTCACCCTCTCCCTCTTTCTCCATACTTCTCTGTCAAACTTAGAATGATATACTGGTCTTCCTACTGAAGTTCTCTATAGTGCGTCGTCAACTAACCACACCGTTACACCGTCTAATGGTCAACTAAAATCAAAGGGGTAACGTGAACCCTTCTGACTCAGGTTCGTCACCAGTATGGTCTACTACGGCTTGTCACTGGGGGTGACTCTCATAGGCGGTAATATCTTCTTAAACTCATTCCTGTCCGGCTCCATCGAGATCCCGTGCTACATCCTCGTGATACCCATAATGAACAAGTTCGGCCGTCGGAGAACTACGATCGGCTCTCTAATTGCCGCCGGCATCTCCTGCTTCGTCTGTATTGGGCTCTTCAACAAGCCAGGTTTGTATTACATCTTCGAATACTTCGACGTGTAGAGAGTTGCCGGGATTGGACCAGTTCCTCGATCGGACCTGTGCTGTATATTCCATATCACTGTATACCGTGGCATCCTGTATCGATTATGTCATTCATCAGTGGCATTTCGGATGACACGGTAAGTTTCAAAGACATAGTAGCACTTTTTAAATATTCATCACCGAACGTAGGTTTTCTATATCCCCACATAATATTCAGGCCGTGATCAGTTATTATACTTACATGCGAAAATGTGTGTCCATCACGAGTATAGGAGCCATACGTATGTGGCGATAATAAGAATTTTAAAGTGGATGTCGTCTGCTTGTGATGACAATGAAATAATTTTAACATGTGAAATTCCACGATTGGACTACTGCAATTGCCACAATTGGACCAGTGACCCACATAAGGGTATGCCATCATTAGATGTGTGTAATTATTCCCACCCTGTTTATTGATTAACAGAAAGAAAAATCAGACGATAGAGCAGTTATAATAATGCAAATAAAGGAAGTTGCTAAGTGGTCCAATCGAGGGAACTTGTAACAGAACACATTTGATCACAGTTAAATTTACATTGTTTTGGACAAAGACTATATTATGGTTTACTTAAGTTTAATGTCAATGGTCGTGTATAAACGGAAGAAGATGAAAAGAGAACTGACAAATGGTGGACTTCCGGGGGCAAAGGCTGAGGTGTTTGTTACTTGGCTGTGACATGGAGACTGTTGTACTCATACTCGATATCCACGTGACCCACACAAAGAAATTGGCTGCAGCTGAGATGGCTCGGGAAGCTGGAGTGGTCATGGTTTCACTTCCACGAAACACGACTTACTGACTCCAGCTTTTGGATGGGGCCTTTTTTGGACCGTTTGGAAAATATTACTATGATGCATTGAGGATGCGGATGAGAGAATATGTAGGCAGACCGGTGACAACTTGGCAAGTCGCCGAAATTCTTAATGTGGCGTACAAAAAAGCGGCATCCGTCCAGAATGCTGTTAGTGGCTCCAGGAAGGCAGGTCTGTGGTTATTGGCTATATACGTATTCCAAGACTCCGACTTCGCTGCTGCTACGTTATCTAATGTAATCACGGAAGCTACACAAGAGCACAATCCTACGCCACCTTTAACCCCAGCTGTTGCAGCTCCAGCACTGACATCTGTTGCCATGGTAACTGCACAAAAGCACAACCCTATATCACCTGTGACCCCAGCTGTTGCAGCTCCAGCACTGACAGCTGTTGCATGGTGACTGCACAAGAGCACAACCATATGGCACCTCTGACCCCAGATGTTGCAGCTCCAGCACTGACATCTGTTGCATGGTGACTGCACAATAGCACAACCATATGGCACCTGTGACCCCAGCTAAATAAGTCATCCACTGAATCTTTCACGTCTCTACGTGACTCAAATCGTCTTCATCATCGTGTCGTGTTTATAAATAAGTCATTCACCGAACCTTTCTCGTTTCTACACTGCTCTAGTTGTTTTCAGCATAGTTTGGTATTTATAAATAAGTAATTCAGTTAACCTTTCACGTCTCTATATGGCTTTGGTTGTCTTCAGCATCGTGTGGTGTTTCTAAATAAGTCATTCACTGAATATTTCAGGTCTCCACACGGCTCTAGTTGTGTTCAGTATGTGTGGCAAGTTCTTCATCGCCGCCACGTTTGCCGTCATCTATGTGTACTCGGCAGAACTGTTCCCTACCGTCGTTAGACAAGTCGGGGTCGGATCGTCGTCGATGTGTGGCCGCGTTGGTGGACTCATTCAGCCGCAGTTCGGTCGCCTTGTAAGTAGTTCCGGTATCCCTTCTTGCTTTGCCCTTCTGTGCGCATTTCATTGTTAGTAGACAACAGTACAGAAAGACGTAAAACAAATAAAAATATTTCGTAGGATTTATTGATCTGTCAAATTCCCTTTTTATAAAATGTCTGGTGGTAGGCCCTAAATATATTATAACAATACAAAACTAAATATGAAATAGACCACTACAAAATAATTTAGATGTATTTGGAAATCGAAAAATTCGTAGAAGTGGACAATTGTATCTTTGTGCAAAAATAACTTCGTATCAGTTGACCAATGAAAACCGTTGCTGTGCGAACTGAACTCGGGACCTGTACATAAAGGCGATACAAAGGTAGTCGTATTGTCGTACACTATTTAAAATATAAATTATAATTTCATTATTTCATTTTCAGACTACATATTGGGGTCCGATGCCATTCCTGCTATATGGGATCGCAGCCATTACTGCCAGCCTGTCGACCCTCCTGCTCCCAGAAACACTCAACAAAACCCTTCCCGACACGTTGGAAGATGGGGAAGCGTTCGGAAGGTGCGTATTCAAATACGTAAATAAATATTTTTTTGTGATCCCATCTATATCATAGTTCGCAAAATGCATAAAAGTAAAGCGTGCACAGTGTGTATGCCTCTTCATCTAGTGTGATGACGCCAATACTGTACTTATGCAACTTTTGTCAGCCGATTACATAAATAACACGTCAGAATACACGATACTTTGTACAGTTATCTTACTCTGCTCTCTTCCTCCGTCAGGAAACCGAGCAGAGAGCAAACAGACAACGTCAATACAAACATGGATGTCTACAAGACGGACTTCGACAACAACGAACGCCTGTAACGTCCGCGCGTCCTGTACGACGATTTGCAGCAGAATGCTTCATCCTTGTATGAAATCGTCCCCAAACTCGTGTTACTATAACCGCATTGTAGCAGATTGAACTAGACTAGATCTAATAATACCCGGGAGGCGCAACGTTTGTTTGGAATCCTGCGTATTAACAATTGGCGTATGATGAGAAAAGAAGCTTAAGGCGCCATCAAATCTTCCCCAGCCAGCACGTTCTTGCGCGAGCCAACTGAATCCATTGAATGTCTTTCCAGCCAGCTTCATTTCTTCCTTCCCGGTTCTTCTCCAGGTGCCCTGTGAGTTGCCTTTTCTCCCAGGTCGTGTCCATTTCAAAGCAGCACGTGGAAGACTATATATATCTATTTAATACACGCAACACAATGAATACAGGAACCTATTCGCACAGTCTGCATGTATCAGTTCATAATCAGTTCAAGTGTCAACATTACGTCACCAGAAAATGTCTGTAGGCAATTACAAAGAGCATGAATTGCGCGCTAGAAAAATCATTTAGCTAGAAATAGTACACCCGCACGCCAGCACGCACGCCCGAAAGCGCGCACGCATGCACGCGCGCACGCGAACAGTGTAAGTCATCCCTAGGGTCAAACTCCGGACTGGAATACAAGGAAAACGTTCTGTTCTAGTGGGCAACCATATAAATGTTATAACATGGTTTGTAACAAACATTGTGCTGCGGAAAGTTGGTATTCATTTGAATATATAATTTCAGTGGCATTTTGTTCCTATCTGTTATTCAAAACCATCCTTTTCGAAATTCAGAACCCACCTTCTTGTACCTAACATATTGACCTATTCGGCCAGTCTACATTCATCGAGTAGTCATACCAAAAGCCTCGGATAGTAATTCACGTTACAGTAAGTTACGTTACAGTAGTTAACATTATGTATAACCGTTGCAACGGTTTTGCTTCACTTTGCTTTGAAGTTGTCCTCTCATCCAAGTCACACTACAATGATCTGGTGGGATAACATGCTGTAATACGACATGATTTTACGTTATGTAATTGACGTCGAATAACGTAATGATTTTCTGAAGTTTATTCATAAGTATGGGTCTGTTCATAGGTTTGAAGCATTAAGGCTTGTTTTCTGTTACTTTGTGTCAAACTGATACTAAAATTCCAATATGTTTGATTTGTAATTTACGTGATATTCTTGGTAATTAACGTTATAATGTATGTCTTCCATTACAGCTCAGCCACAGTAATGGTGAGCGACACGCGTACGTTCTCATGCTGAAAATTTGCAGAATTGTCCTTGAAAAAAATAGACTTAGAATGATATCTAGGACGATGAAATTTCCGGCCACTTTTTCACCTGAAAATGGCCAGTTACATTGCAATGGCCGCATGTGTACATTGATAATTATGCTAATGTATGTTTATGATGCTCATTTCATCGTAGAATGGCCCATGAACGAGGCTTTTGTACTTAAGTGTGACCTGGTAATAAAAAAAAAATTATAATCTGAACTGTGGAAATCAGACTTGTCGTCACAATACAAATGCATATGAATGTGTACTGCAAATGTTGACCATATGGATGCGCATTTAAAAGCCACGGTGAAATTTGCACATGTGCCCTAAACATCTGCATGCGACCCCTAACGAAATTACCCAAGCTTCGAAACGGCAGCAAGAGGACATGAACCCGGGTCCTCTCGCTTGGGTCCAATGTTCTAACCACTACGACACTACAGACATGGCCACGGACATCCAACCAGGCAAGCCTCTCTATCAGAAACAGGAGAATATATTAATAGGTCCTTTAGACTGAAATAAGAGTAATAAGTGTTTAAGATGCAAGCCTCTCTATCACAAGCAGGAGAATATATGAATAGGTCGGTTAGACTGAAATAAGAGTAATACGTGTTTAAACATGTTTTTTTAAAGTCTGGTTAATGTTTTGAAGATACATATATTTGCAAATAATAAAAATCAAGGTCATGTTTGTTTGACTTCAAAGAAAATATTGAATAACGACACCCACATATTTTATTGCTAAAATTTTAATGTGGTAAATATCACCAAGCCAACGTAATATACATGCATATAATGCCAACGTATAATGTTCAACTTTAACACACTTGCTGACATACAGCTGCAATAAACGCTACGTTAGATATTCAACTGTACACCGTCTTCTGTCCTCGCAATAACATGGCGTTTGACCATGCTGCAATCCAAGCTGTGACAATAATCCGAACATATCATACTAGTTGTAAACACAGCAAACAGTTTTATGGAAAATAAGTTTCAAGACGTTTCACAACTATAATTTTGTACACGTGAAATTGACAAAGAAACATACACATATGAAATAGATTTTACATATTTACAACGGATATAGTAACGCACTAATTCACAAAACGAACTGTAGTATAGGGATGGTTCTGAGACATAAAATCCAGTTGCCATGTGCACGATTGACTTCCGTTTCCGGTTTATTTCGCCCTATATATTAACCTAATCCTAACCCCAACTTGTTGTCAGCTGTGTAACCCTAACCTTCTGTCGTCTGCGGTGAACCCTGACCCTGACGGAGTGACCCCTACGCAGCGGTCATTAACAGGGTCATTAGGGAGGGACTAACGAGGAAACGAGAAACCAACACAACACCGAGTGCACACGTATTTTATTGAACAACACAAGCAGCATGATGATACAACAAGGGTATCGTGTAATATCACTACGACTACGACTATTATGATGATGATGACGTGACTTGCGGATGTTGACCATAACGCCAGAGGTCGCGAGCTTAGGGGTGTCTCCACCTCGCCAGAGGCTCGAGGGTAATGATGAGGCGACTTGCGGATGTTGACCATCACGCCAGAGGTCGTGAGCTTAGGGGCGGTGCGTCCACCTCGCCAGAGGCTCAATCGATGTACGATGAGCGATAATACAGTCTACCTTGTCGCAGCTGTTTAAGCCAATCAAATGCGTTAGCTACTAGATCGGTGCCGAATATGTTGATAAATGTTCTCATCGGAAACCCGTTACAACGAAGCAATACATAAGCTACACAATATTGTCCACAAACGTTAGACAGAGGATTCTGAAGTATATTGTTATTATTCCGAGTCCACCCGGAAAAATGTTCGTTCAGGAAGGTGCGGAACGCCGCGTATCGTGGCGGCAGACCGTACGAGCAGAAGTAACCGTCGGCGTCCAGGTACAGCGCTTTCCAATGTTCGCCCGGTTCGTCGCCGTCGTCGGTGTTGCACACGAAGGCCGCAGGCAGAGCGACTATCGTCGTATGCAGCCTTTGGGTACGACGCCGCGAAAGATCGATCTGGTGCGCGGGTCCATCGCCACTAGTCTAGCGATCTGCAGGGTGTCCATCTCAGTAGTCGTAGATGACGTTCGGCAGCGCGTCGCGGAAATGCAGCTTTATGCGCAAGTTGCCCTTTTGTACCAGACGGAGACAGGGGGCATCGTGGTGGACATGGATCAAGGGTTCGATACCATATACGTCAATACGGACGTTGTGGAGTCTCGTATAGTCGGTGACAGTCTCGCACCTTTGTTACGGTCCCCCTCCCCGTTCGCGGAAGTCACGGTGCCACGGTATATGATCTGTTCACTAACATTCACTACGTGCCTCTGTTGTACGTCCACTTCAAGTCGATCGAGATCAATATAAGAGACGACACCGGACGGTTCGTGTCATTCGAGTACGGTAAGGTGACCGTGACACTCCATTTTCGACGGCGCAGGACCGGACTGTTCTGAAGATAAATTACAGCTAGTATTACGCGCGTCAGGCAGGTGGTGCACTGCCCTACTTCGCCGATGCCCAATACCAGCGAGGTCACGGACTGGGCAGTCTGTTCGGAGGTTGCTGCGTCCTATTGTTCCTCCTTTTCCATGATGGTGGAGGTGCTGGTGAAGTCCTGTGTTGTCGCGTCTTCTGTCATCTCTGTAATAACGTGTCACCAGACGCGCGGCTAGTCTTTATAGTGGAGTGGCCGAGCGCCTTGGCATCGAACCAGCTGTTGAATTTGGAGGGGTAGCCGCACTATTTCGTCAAAGCCTCCATTCGTCTGCCTACCTTACGACACTGCAGTACCGATTCCATGCGGTACACTTTATCAGCGGATACCAACACCTTCTGCAGCTCCAGTTCATAGAAGGTGCCGTCCAGCACTTCCCCGAGATCGTCGATCAATCGGTACACGGGTGGATCGGAGGAATGAACCTCGTGTATCGTGAACATCTCTTCACTCCAATTCGCTGCATAGCCTTTTTCGAACTTACCCTTGTACTTTACTGATGAGAACGCGATCTGACACACGCAACTTGTGCACGCCCTTACCGTCGTGACCGTACAGACGATGCCACACATCTTCTTGATTCTTTGCACTTACCTGTGATGGAGCCTATGGTGTGGTGGGGGTTGTTGTTGTACGACTGCACCAAGTCCTGAAGGACGTCGATGTATCGCCGCGTATGGTGTTTCGTGAAGTATCGCCACATGCACCTCTTCAACGTTCTATTGAACCTTTCCACGATGCTCGCCTTCATATCCGCATTATGAGTGGAGAAGTGATGAATGCTGTACTTCCTCAATAGAGCCTGAACGGATTTATTCAGAAATTCCATTCCTTGATCTGTCCGCAACGTCTTTGGCCAGCCGTTGGTGAACGTGCTTTTCAGCGCCGTCACAAACGACGCCGCGGACGTGATCTTCAGAGGAACACACCAGGCTACTTTCGAGAAGATCGATCACCGTGAGGAGAAAGGTCATACCGTCTTTGTCGTTTTTCAAATTCGACAGATCGACGAAATCGGCCTGCCACTGCTGACGAAGACCACCCACGATGACGCGTTTGTGTAAGGTACAGGCACCCTGTTCCGACAACCATTCTGCGACGATTTTCCGTGGCACGCGCGTGACCCGTCGCAAGGCATCGACTCCACCGTAACTGGCTACCCTTGTCGGATCAAAGTAGACCCTCCTCGGTGGTTTATTCATCGGCGCCAGTAAAGGAGCTCCGATGGGTTGGCGGTGGTGACATTGACTCCGCAGCACGGTTCTTGACGAGATGAATACTCTGACGTACTCCAGAACACCCACTACCACACCCACAACGATGACGAACGACCGACAGTCTAGTAGTGAAAACATATCCCGAATAGTGACTGTCGTATAAGACATCGGTCGATAGTGTCAGCAAATAAGTAAAGTCCACCGCAAAATATCGCAACGACAACGGAACGGTTCGTGTCCTGTGGATCGCTGATCGCATCGCACACTGTGCTATAGACACGTACAGCACCGCCTTAAATGTCTTTCCAACTAGCCAATGACGTCAAAGCCTTGCGTTGTCGTTCTGGAGGTTGGGTGCGGATGGAATGTTCCACCTGATTGCGTTGACGGCTGAGGGGTGTCCTACTGAGTGATTTCCGTGCACTACCCGCACCAACACGAGGAGTAGCCGGCGCTCGACGACGAGACGGAGTGGCCGTCGTTGCCGGACGTATGTAGGCTCTACGGGCGACGTTACCGACCAACTCCATGGGCAGGTTGATGGCACGAAGTTGTCGTGCGAATGGCTGCCATCCCGTTGGATCGCTCTTTCTCTTACGCAACAGATCATCCATTCGCTGGGGGTGGCGCTCCACAGCCGCAGGGGCGCTCAGGCTACCCAGAAATGTGTGCGCATGCGCAAGAAACCGGAAAAGCAAGTCAATCGTGCACATGGCAAACGGATTTGATATCTCAGATCCATCCCTATACTACTGTGCTATAACCAACTCTACTGAAATATTAACGATAAAATGTCTCATTAACTGAACGTTTCCTCCTAGAACTAATTCAGTGACAAAATACACTTTACAAGTGCTAACACCAAATGTGTCCCAGCTAATTTGCAGTAATAGTAATACCAATATAATAATAATAAAATAATACAACACAACTATGGAACTATGATAACTAGATAATTGTTACGTATCATGGTAAACCAGCACCTCACCTGGTAATAATCTGGCATATAAATGGCAAAGTAAATTTAATTAACAAAGCAAATCCTGAGCCACAGTTACTTTACAAGTCTATGTACAATTCGAGCAGATGCATAAGTAGGGTCTACATTTATTATTATTACTATATAAGAAATGTTTAAAAACATCCTAGATGATGGCCTTGAGAGTATAGTCTGGCAAGGTGAACAATACTTTTGCAACATGTACTTGTTGATTGGTGCTTCGCAATTTACGAAATCTTTGCTTCCATATTTCAACTTAGTGCTTTTACTTTGTACAGTTTTAAGCAGTCACCGTAACCCAAGTATATGAGACAAAGCGGCTGCGTTTGCTGCTGACTACTAATACGTATAGCAGTGTTTTAATCTCTCGCAGTAAGACCGTAGTCAGGCAAACATTTCTATTAATAATTGGCAGGATGATAGCACCTGGTATTACATATGTACTGGCCTTCATATATAACTTTGACAGTTCACACATAATGCAGAACATAAACACAAACCATCTCCACTGCTACCAATATCACATCAACTAGAAGTTAAAATCACGAAAGTCTGTTTTGGGTAGCTTAGGAGCTTTCTTTTTTGGACTTTTGTTTCTTTTGACTATTCATCGAGGATAAACATTGCCCAGTTAGACGAAAGATCGGACAAAGACAACAAAAGCACTAGAGACTACTTTCCTTTCTTGTTCTCCTTAGTTAACACTAAGACAACCACTGCGCAGGAAAAACATTCCTTCTTGCTTTCAAGGTCATTCCTTGTAAAATCAACCAATTTTCAGGAAATAAAAAAAGTATGTCTCAGCATGCAAATTGTAGTTCGGAATCTGAATTTCAGAAATGTAGAACTTCTTAAATGTAGCTCGTAAATGTATCAAGATTAGAGGCACCTGAAACAGTCAAAATAACGGGTGCGTTTTTGTTCACACAATAGGGCATTACAGACAAAAATTGCATGTAAGTACTTAGTTCTTTTGCAGGAGTGCTCAAGTATAGCCACCTAGTCACTGGTCAAAATTTAAGTACATTCTGAGACATCAACTTTTTGACCATTGGTTGATATCACAGGGAATGACCCACAGGCAATCGTTGACCTCAATGTGTCGCTATGGAGATGCCTCCGACCTTTGTGAGCAGTGACGCAGGAGGATCTGCTTGAAGGTAACGGTCTCTGTACGACTCATCGGGGTCGGGGCTGACGTCTTGATATGGTTCCCTAGGGGCGTACTAAAACACGTCATTCTCGGCCATAAACAAACACAGCCCGTTAGCACATCCTGACATTTCACTCTAGACATTCTCTGTCTACCCAATTCTTATTGCATTAACATAATTGTTGCGTGTCCCTGTTTACGATCGTGCTTAATGATTCTGATTTGTTGCACCTCTGAGCCCGGGTTCCTGAAGATTTAGGCGTTAGAGATGTTTTATTAGGGTGCAACTGTATTATTAATAATATAAAAGTATCCAGTTGTCGCTACCCTTGGTATTCAGGGGTCACTACCCTTGGTATTCAGGGGTTACTACCCTTGGTATTCAAAGAAAAAAAAATAAACACATAGCTTATTCAAAGGCAAACTCACCACAACTCCCCTAAGTGACTTTCGATGGCGTATTGTATACGGTGTATTGTAACTTTCACGTTTGTTTGACTTAAAAAATTAACAACCTCGTTGCATAAATCTTATTTCCCAATATCCAGAGGGGCAAAGTGAAATATTTAAGAGGAAGGAGATTCTCCTCCAGGTGGTGATAAAAACTCCCATATTGAATTTTTTATGAAAGTCTCAGGTGGACGTTTTGCGCATTCTGCAGCCACCTTAAAGTAGACAGTGCGGATTTGTCTAAAAAGAAGATTATCTGAATTGTAGATTATTTGAAAGGGAGATATTGTTTTCAAAAAGGAGATTTTTTTATTAAAGAAGATTATTTTTCAAAAAGGAGATCATTTGAAGCAGAGATTATTTTCAAAAAGGAGAATGTTTTAAAGGGAGATTATTTTTCAAAAGGTAGATTATTTGGAAGGAAATGTGAACACATTCGCAGAAAAGATCTTCTTCCTGAAGCAGGAGCTTTGGCTTAGCCAGACTGATGATTGTGTCGACAGTCAACGACAAACTTACCACAAGTCCCCTTGCTGCGTGACCGTCTCACTCACGGCGATCAGTTCCCCGTCCTTGGCTATCTCGTAGACTTCCACCTGTGCCAGCCCCTTTCCATCCCCAGTCTCCTGCACCCCCATGACGATCTTCGCAACTCGTCCGGGGACATCAGCTCTATCAGACGGTCAAGGACGGCCGTCGTCCACTCGCTGTCCTCCGGTGGCAAACCGTAGAGCTGACATCTGACGGCCTGACAGAGAACCAGTCAACGGTCACGATTTAATCTATGGTTTCATTGTCATGATCGAACATTGGTTTTGGATCAGTCAATCATAGAAGTTAATCAATATATTTGATAAATACTACTCTTTCTATTTCTATTTTTAAGGTCTATAAAGATGCAGTTTTAAGATTCCACACACGTGCTGTTGTTTACCACTGGTTTGTACATGGCTTATTGTCTCGGATTCTGACAACTTTTACATGTGTTTTGATGCTGCTTTGTTAGATTTGTATTTTTTTTAAATGACATGGTGCCCCTTTTGTGTTCAAATCATCTTATTACCCTTTTAGAGTAACTATTTATTGGTCTTCATAATACCCTCTCAAAAGTACTTTGTAAACCATAAATAAAAATTACTAATTTACATATGGAAATAACTAAAATTCAAACTTAAATCAATAAACAAAACTGAACAGACAACTGGATGTTTGTATACATGAATGCGCTAATCTAGTAGAGAGAACCAATTAGGAAAGTAGACAAACATCTGGCACTGAGAAGTAGAAGCAGATAGAACCAATTAGGAAGGCCATGAAACACTTGGCGCTGAGAGATAAAAGCAGAGAGAACTTATTAGGAAGGCAGAGAAACACCTCGCACTGCGAAGTTCAACTGTCAACAGTTCTGCAAACAATGCCACCCCCTTTCCATTCAGATACAGCCCATCCTCATAAACATGTCTGCCCTCACACAAAGCAACCCCACAAATCTAGTAATCTAACTCTCTCTTTTCCACATAATTGCTGAACTAGCGTGTTAATCGCCATCCTCACGCAATGTCGATATCCCTGATCCCGGCCTCCCATTACTAGTAAAATCCACCCTCGTCTGCTCTAGGGCCCTGACTAATCGCCTGTGGTTCATAACAATGGCAGTTGTCCCCTCCGTCTGAGTTATTTATGCCAACGCGCACCAGAATGGACTTGTCAGAACCTAACACTTTCTGCATCCTTTCTCTGACATAATCTATTCTTAGCCACGGTACACAAACGACCACGTCATCCCCCTTATTCAGTGCTTTGTCTGCCCTTGTTACTGTAGAGTCCTCCACAAACACCCTCACCTGTAACACTCTCTATTTCTACCCCAGAGGAGCTCTTTCGTCGGTTAGCGTCTGTTATTCTCTGTCATGCAGTATTGCCACTTGGCATCCTGTCAATATGTCACCTGTTCCTGGATACCTACCCCTATCTTCCCTGCTGTCTGCTTCCATCCTGTAACCTTCCCTTCAGTCTCCTTTCCTGAAGTCCACCAAGCTGCCGCAAACCGAAAGCCCATTTGTTTTGACCTGCCATTTGCACGGCGCCATTCAAACATTCAGCTACGTTAGTTACATTACATGATGCCTACAATGTTCTCATACAGCTACTTTAGTTACATTACATGATGTCTACAATGTTCTCATTCAGCTACATTAGTTACATTACATGATGTCTACAATGTTCTCATTCAGCTACATTAGTTACATTACATGATGTCTACAATGTTATCATTCAGCTACATTAGTTACATTACATGATGTCTACAATGTTCTCATTCAGCTACATTAGTTACATTACATTATGTCTACAATGTTGTCATTCAGCTACATCTCATTCAGCTACATTAGTTTCACTGCAGTAGAGACCAGCAGCGCTACATAAGTATCCCAACGACGAGGCCGGACAACAAACCTACAACCAATGCTACATGTATGACATCGATTACAGTACGACACTTTACTGCCTGAGAAAATGAGAAGCTTTGTAATTCAGTGATGGACTATACATGTTTACCTCTACTTTCGTTTCGGAAAGCATTTTGCTGACATTCAGTTGCATAGCCAGATTACTATCTGCTTTTTTTGGGAAAGCATTTTGCTGAAATTTAGTTGTAAAGCCAGATTACTAACTGCTTTCTTTTTGGGAAAACATGTTGCTGACATTC
The DNA here is from genome assembly GCA_033239005.1 of Lamellibrachia satsuma. NCBI lineage: Eukaryota > Metazoa > Annelida > Polychaeta > Sabellida > Siboglinidae > Lamellibrachia > Lamellibrachia satsuma. The sequence continues at coordinate 5,474,489 of BSQZ01000043.1, read as the reverse complement.
AGTTGTAAAGCCACAGAGCAGAAAACACAGAAGAGAAGAGACTCTGTTGGAGAAGAGATGTGAAGTTTATTACAATTGCTGGTAGGACAACCTCACAGTAATGGGACGAGAAAACTGGATACAAGATACAGAGCAGTTGACAGTGGAAACAATTGTTTGACTCTATTCCTCATTGTTTACATTACTACTGGTTTATACTAAAGAAGCTCTTAATACTACAAAGTTCTCCTAGCAACTCGTATGTGTTTAAAATAAGTAATCTGATTTCGGTGAGCACAAAATTGTATGACTAAATCAGGCAATAGCATCTTTGTGCACATGTTACCGTTAGTGTGTTCTTTTGACGGAACGTTTATTAAATAATGCTACAGCCGCCTCTATCGCCGTTGGGATAGGAGATGACTTTCAAACTATATGATACAAAGGACTTTCTCGGTTGGAATCATAGCAAACACATTGGCAGAAACACACCAAGAAAGAAATACACTCCGTGGCAATATGACCAGTCGGTTTTTCTCTCCAGTTACGTCAGCGCAGTAAATGTTCTCAATGTTACGGTTGTAAGTTCTTCTCAAGGTACGTCAGCACAGTGAGTGTCTCATTGTTACTATTGCAAGTTCTCCAGCTACATTGGTACAATTCTAAGTTCTTCTCAAGGTAGGTTAGCACAGCGAATGTTCTCATTGTTACCATTGTATGTTCTCTAGTTACGTCAGCACAGTAAGTGTTCTCAATGTTACCGTTGTAAGTTCTTCTCTAGGTACGTCAGCACAGTGAGTGTTCTCATTGTTACCATTATAAGTTCTGAAGGTATGTCAGCGTTCTCGTTATTACAAATGAAACAAATTCTCTAGTTAGGTTAACACAGCTTTTCTTCATTGTTATCATTGTCAGTTTATTCTCTGTTTGACATTCATGTTTGATTGATGCCATGAACACTGAACATATCTCATTGTTAATTATGGTAGAAAAACTAGTCGACATGAAATAGTAAAATAGTCAATGGACAGTGTACTTAGGGTATAATAAGATTATCGTTAGACATACCTGGAAGGGACATTCCGCAGAGGTGAAAAAATTTGGAATTCTCAATAAGCGTCTTTGCTTACCATCTGACGTGTGTTCCTTTGCATGACAGTCATGTGACGCTTGTCAAATTAAAACAGATTTGTATGCACCTATAACTGTACTTGCCAATAGGATATGGCCATGCGGTGCATCCAAACTCAACTGATGTAACATATTTTGACCTTTGTTCACTAAACTAATCCGCTTTCTCTCAAAACAGTCAATCGGAGGAATGACCGGAATCTCCAAGTTTTAGAACGCATTCGGAGTAAACCACTGAGTTGATATTCTTGATGTTAGTTGTACATGTTTTTTTCTCTTTTAGGTGCATATCCGCCAAACCATTAATTTTGTTTTGTTTTAATTGTTAATTTGTTCTCTTGCAGAACTTGCCGACGGAAGACGTTAGACTCCAGCAAGCGAAGTCATGTTTGCAACAGCCGCCAATTTTTGCAGCAACTACGTTTTGTGTGTCTCTATCGCTTCTTGTCGGAGCAGCGGCCGTTGGTGTCTTCACCACCGTCTTCGTTTAAGGTAAGTACAACACGTTGCCTCTCCAGCTGCTAATCTTCAACTCAAACATCAAGTATTACTGTAAAGCGTAGAAAACAACAAACATAACTTTGAAGATCCAGACCTTCACCATGGTAATTAACTTGAAATGGTTTGACAAGATCAGCAAGGAAAGGACCAAACAGGATCATGTAAAAGTTAATGCACGTGACAGTGTGATGCATACGACATTATGTTGCATGTGACAGTGTGGTGGTTGTTATTGGTACTGCATCAAACTAATGTTGTCATCATTTTTACGATATGGACAGGTTATTTATTTCTAAGTATTATTGGTGCGTATCCTTTGCCATTTCTTGAGTAGTTGTCAGTACAGGCTTTTCAACCAGTACAGTACTCGTACTATGCGATTGGACCCTTTGGTACTTTACTCCTGCTTATTCACAGTGTTGAAAGTATGGACATTATAGGCCCGAAGTTCCGAGACGCGACAAGAATCATGGTGGAGGCGTGGTTCGCCTGTGGACTGAAAATACTGCCAGCTGCCGCTTACTTCATCCGAGACCACGTCCACCTACAGTGGACAAAGGCCAGGACGCCTCTCATAATAATCTTGTACGCCTTGCACGTAGCATTGGATGATTGCCATGACGCCCATCATAATGATCTTGTATACCTTATAAGTAGCATTTGATGATGGCTATGACACCTGTCATAATGATCTTGTACGCCTTGTAAGTAGCATTGGGTGATTACCATGACGCCCAATCACAATGATCTTATATACCTTGTAAGTAGTATTTGATGATGGCTATGACACCTGTCGTAATGATCTTGTACGCCTTGTAAGTAGCATTGGCTGATGACCATGACCCCTGTCATGATGATCTTGTACGTCTTGTATGTAGCGTTTAATACTTGCTATGACGCCCTTCATAATAATCGTGTATACGTTGTTCGATAAAAACTCAGCTTCGATAGTCTAGTCTGTTCAGGATCGATATATGCTTACCAGTGGTGCCACGACAGCGTGTTTCATAACAAATTGTACGTTTGGTGGTGTATTTGATATGTTCTCAGCACATATCAACACCGATTGAAGCTTACCAATGATCGATGTAAACAAAGTCACGGAAATTATGTTTATGTCTGAAGACAAATGGCTGGAACCCGTCATAATCAAACCACGGATGGCATCGACTGTAGCCAACTGGAACTCGCAATAGGTTCTAGAACACTTTACGTTGCCGTCTACGGACACTGACTGGTGACATTGCATGAGTGTTTTCGACAACTGTGTACGAATATTAGCGATCTTGTCCGTAACGTATACAAAGAACCATTTGTGACACTTGCTGACGATTTGAGACTTTAGATGCATACGTACATACATGATACACGTTTGTTTACACGTACGTATGTAGAAAGTCAAACATTGACTGATTAATTCTTTACTCTTGTTCGTATGATGCAGGGAAATATGTATATATGATCATACAGACGTGCACACGCACGTACGTACGCATGCACACACATGCATGTGCATACACGCACAAGCAATTAAAATCAATCAAGAATATCAGGGGCTGACACACTAACCAGCGCGACCGATAACTACAGGAATAGTTCTATGAAATCGGGGTAATCTAGACTACAAATGACATATTAAAGGAAGCCAGCATACACATAATCAACGCAAAGTCTGAAACAAACATGCTATTTTGCCAGAAGGAGGATTAGCGTAGTAAACAAATGCCAAAATATGTTATTTGAGTTGGAACGCAAACAGCATGGCCATATCCTATTGGCAAGTATATGAATAGATGTATACAAATATGTTTTCATTTGAAAAGCCAATATTGCCAGAATGCCACACTCTTGATGGAGGGTTATTTAACAGAATGGCGTGGCCCATGAAATAGAGATGTTTGTTCAATAAGGTTTTCCTAGTAAACCACTGGAGTGGTATTCTTAATTGTAGTTACAAATGGTTATGTTTTAGTAAATGTTATAGATGCATAGACTAAAACCCATGACGTTTGTTTTGTCTTAAACCTCCTTGTGTATTATGTTGCCAACGGTATATTTATTCATCCTGGCGTAATTGCATTGTACAGTTTTACTGACCTAATTCACTGTAATTTACAGAACATCTATTGGTCGCCGTTACCATTCCTGCTGTACGGATCCACTGCCCTCACAGCTGGTTTAACTACCCTCTTCCTTCCCGAAACCCTCAACAAAACCATTCCAAACACACTGGAGGACCGTGAAAGGTTTGGAAGGTTGGTAGTGAACTATGCAACGCGGAGCAGTTATTCTTTCCTTCCTTTCTTTGGCTAAGTGGACAAGTATTTATATAATGGACGCATTAGTGAAGTCTTGAATATCCTTGATTAGTCTACAGCCATTGCCTGTACTAAAGCCCTCTTCCTAGGGAAGTTGTTACATTGTTATCATTGGTTGCTAAGTAATATTATTCTCGGTGTGTTTCACAATATATCGATATGCATAGTACAGTGTTCATCCACCAACGACCATTGTGCAAATTGTTTAGATACAGGGGCATCTAATGCCTAGTCACCCATGATAACATGCAGCGGCGCAACGGTAAAATGAAACAATGTAAGCCAAATGGGGGGTGGGGCAATTGCTTCCCCCCAAATACGCCACTGGTCGAAGGTGATTGGATGTGAACACGGACGATGATGGGTGAAGAGGTAAGCGACCAGAGGTGAATGTAATGACCGGTACGTACTCAAAAAGAGACCATGTTGTTTTAACAGGCTGCACCGAGTACAATAGTTTTATGTGCTTGTGTTTGGTTGTGGTGGGCAGCAACCACTAAAATGATCGCAGAAGAACAACAACTGTCATGGTGATTGGTGGACCATGGTGACTTGGGACTTGACTTGGAATTCAGAGTTGTAGGGTCTGACTCGATTCGCCCATTTTAACTTGACTTGACTATTAATTCACAGCGATGACTCGATACATGACTTGGATGTCATTGCCTTGAGACTTACAGGTCAATGACTTGAGACTTGACTTGCCAATTTATGACTTTCCTACTGCTTTCAAAATACAACCGTTACCGCGACCCGAGTGGGTACCGCAGTTGGATCAGTGGCGCCACGTTGTGGCCGAGGAACTATATAAACAGTCTGTAGCGCTACCTATCGTACTAATAAAATTACATGCTTGTACTGTTGACACTATGGGTAGTATCTGCTTTGGCTGATATTATAAATTAACGACAATGGCTCCAATCAACTTAATTATACTTGCTTTTGTTATTTTAATATTTATTTCCATTTAAATTGAATAAAAAACATCACAATCCCGAACAGAGAAAAGATTATTTTTTTAATTGTAATAAAAAAAAATACTGAGTTGAGCCAAAGCATTTTAAAGAAATTAAGAGAAAACATTTTAGGATACTAGATTGATATGTCTACCTATTTTACACTATTATTTTAACATGTATTTGTTACAGATTTAATAAACAATAAACCATTAAACTAAACAAATAACTAACTTCTGACACCTACCGTTACATACGTGACGATTTGTTTGAGGTAACAACTTTTTAAAGTCTGTAACTAGACCAAATATGAAACAGTATGTTAACAATTTGAAGTTTTTAGCATCGAACCATGAATGGAAAGGTAAGAAAAATTAACAAAGGCAAGCTTTATTTTAAAAGCTACTTTTATTCGAACGTGCGACCATGTGTTGAATCACTTTTCTTCGCTGCGCCATACGAACATCATCCGAGCTTCTGAATTTATTCCCACCCACCCTCCCGATGTATTTGTACTTCTGTGTCGATATGCTTTCTAAACTTGCGTATTACGTGTCAACATGTCTAGATATCGAATTGATCTGAATGTTGTATCGGGGGTTTATTCCCCCACTTTTGTGTATATCATTGTAAATACTCTAGCTAGCACTATATACATATAATTATGTATGCCTGTCTGCACAAGCGAGTTTCTGTATAATATGCTAGCGTTCAAAGTATAAGGATAATTAAACATTGTGTTAATTAATGACATATGTTCCGTGAAATAGTAGGTAATTACATTTGCCGAAACAAGATTATATTCTAAGCAACTAGGAAAAGGTTAACATCCCCGTTTATACGGGCGGATCCCCCTGGGTGGTAACAATATCAACCCGGTTCACAAGAATGCACATTATTAATATATTGAGTATATATTTGTGGCCATGTTTCCATACATATACACCCTATTTATTGTTTTCGCGGTTACGATAATCAAAATGTTCGGAATTGCATATATCCTTTGAACAAAATCCAGTTCTTTCCGGTAGTCTTGTCAAGGCGTAGTACGATATTAGGTTACTCACGCATCAAGTAGAAGCAGATTCCTGAAACCGATGACGCCATGTAAGTCCTGGTCTTTCCGGAATTTACCGAGAAATATGGATGCTAGGAGCACGCAGAACGAATGATTTATTTATTTTTCTGCTCCCGTTTCGACATCGCTCGTTCCGAGTTCTCTCACCGGGTTAATCTTGTCAGCGAAACCTAGTATCTGGTGTCTTCGCAGTTAGGCGGTAACGTCGAGTTAGTACCCGACATGTGTTTCATTCATGAAACTTCATACGTGGCCGAAAGATACAATTGTGATTGAGTTTGCATCTCAAACTGGAGTTTATATCAAAACAAAGTTCTTGTTAAAAAGGGGAAATTGATAGGGCCGAAACGACTATTTTTCAACGCACTCTGTGATTTGCTGCTTTCTCCATTTCTTTCCAGGTGGTTCCAAGTTTCTTTACTTCTTCGGCTGTTGATCTCCTCCAAATAGTTTTGGGTCTGCCTGATTTTCTTTTTCCTTGTGGATTCAAGTCTTGTCTCGTGAAATTGTTGGTTTGTTTTCGGAGGGTGTGTCCTATCCATGTCCATGTTCTTCCTGCAGTCTCTCTCCTGATGCTGTGTTGGTCTGTCCTCCTCCAGATTTCTTTGTTTGTGGTTTTATCTTGCCACTTGGTTTTCAGGATGTATCTCAGACATTTGTTAATGAATGTTTGTAGCATTCGGGTTGTTGTCTTGGTTACTCGCCATGTCTCAGAGCCATATAGCAGCATACTTTTCACACTGGTGTTAGCGATTCTGATCTTGTTTCGTGTTGACAAAGATGATATGTTCCACACTGTCTTTAAAAAGCTGAATGCATGCCTGGCCTTTCCAATCCTCTTTTTGACATCCTCATCCTTTTCTGACACTACACTTCCCAGATAAGTGAATTTGTTGTTGTCCTCCTCTGTATCTTTTCCCTTCAATTGTACTTTAGCTTGTTGTGTACTGTTCACCTTCTGTAGTTTTGTTTTCTGTACGTTGATTTTCAAGCCTCTCTTTTTGTCTGCGTCAGCAAAATCTAGATCATCCAACTGTTTAGTGAATGTCCACTGGATGTCATTTTGGCCCTGTTTAATAGTCTCTCTCATTATCCAGTCTATCACCATGATAACAATTAATGGTAATAGGATGCACCTCTGTCTTACGCCAATCTTTACTTCAAATATCTCAGACAGTTTTAAATTATGGATAACTTGGCAGAGTTTTCATACAAACTGTGATGGTATTCCAGATAACGTCTGTGTCTACACTATCAAAAGCTATCTCGAAATCTATGAAATTAATATATAGGGGTCAATGCCAGTCAACTGATTGTTCTATGATAATTCTCAGTGTAGCAATATGGTTAGTGCATGATTTCTTTTCCCGAAAACCAGCTTATTCCTCACGTAACGTTTCATCCAGTGCTCTTTTCATTCTGTCCAATAGTATACATGTGAAGACTTTACTTGGTACGGAGAGGAGTGCGATAGCTCTCCAGTTTCACATTCCCAAGTCACCATTCTTTGGGGGTTTTACATGTGAAGACATTACTTGGTACAGAGAGGAGTGCGATAGCTCTCCAGTTTCACATTCCCAAGTCACCATTCTTTGGGGGTTTTACATGTGAAGACATTACTTGGTACAGAGAGGAGTGCGATAGCTCTCCAGTTTCACATTCCCAAGTCACCATTCTTTGGGGGTTTTACATGTGAAGACATTACTTGGTACAGAGAGGAGTGCGATAGCTCTCCAGTTTCACATTCCCAAGTCACCATTCTTTGGGGGTTTTACAGGGTATCTATTTTTCCATTCTGGAATAGATGGTGCAACATATATGTTGTTTTTATTGGGCCTGCTTTTAGAGCCTCTTGTGGTATACCGTCTGGTCCTGGCGTCTTTCCGTCCTTTAACATCTTCTGTGCTCTACTTATTTCAGCCTTCGAATTTGGATTTGTGTTAACACTTAATAATATGTCTGCAATTGGTATGTCTGGTATTTCTGCTGGTGGGTCTCTGTTGAGGACTTCTTTGAAGTGTTCTTTCCATCTTGACATTTGCTCCGCGTCTTTCCCCGCTAGTGTTTTTGGTGTATCATAGAGCTCTTACATCGGAACTAATGTCATTGTAAAGACTGAAGTATTAGCAGCAGTATTAACCCTTATGTAAGTAGAACGACACGTGTGTTGCCCCCTCCACCCTACCCCGGTTCCTAAGTAGAATTACATATTACTATGATTGACTGAGACCCCCCCTCCCGCCATCAAGCCTAGATCCGCCCCTGGTCCCACCGGCGATTTTTCTGTAAATAATCCCTGTTGAATTCCCCGGCCACTCTTTGCATGTTAACTCACCAGCCAGCCTAGCCGCTAATGCATCTGAGGACATTAGAACGAGATTTAGGTTCACAAACAAACATCAAGGCGAGTTTCGTTTGCCGATTCCAATGATTATTTGCCGTGGAAACTACTGGTTACTGGTTAACGAGGATGAGTCAAGGCATCCATTTAATTTTTATTGCAGTCATATTTTCAGAATCATTATTAAGGTGGAAAACTGAAGGCATAACTTTTGGTTTTGTTTTAAGCATTGACATTGGTGGTATAGATGTTAGGGGCCATCAACAAAGTGTGTTACGCGCAGGGTTAGGAGGGGTAAGCGTTACGCAGCGTTACGTGGGTGTGTGGGGCGTCTTGGCGACCGTTACATTCGTTATCAAAACGTTTTTGCTCGTCGAGCTCTCGATATTAGACTGATAGCATTGATTGCTATGCCCGTTTTGGGAACATTTCAACTGAATTCTAACGGAAAAGGAAGGCGGACGTACTCTACCATGTACCAGTGAAGTGAGTATTGGCGCACGAAAATTCAGCAAATTTGGTGTGCCGGCAAGAAACTCTACACAACACGAGCCTGTTGCATTCAAATTGTTGAATTGCAGAGGTTTGGTGAGGAGGACGTCTGCATTCATTGCACTCCCAAAACAGCTCTGGTGTCTGGGACACCAATGATTCCATTGGGCAGCTGTGTAAGTCGTTGGGAGGTTGTCTAGTATGAGGGTAGGCACACAAACAGTGTGTGTGTGTGTGTGTGTGTGTGTGTGTGTGTGTGTGTGTGTGTGTGTGTGTGTGTGTGTGTGTGTGTGTGTGTGTGTGTGTGTGTGTGTGTGTGTGTGTGTGTGTGTGTGTGTGTGTGTGTGTGTGTGTGTGTGTGTGTGTGTGTGTGTGTGTGTGTGTGTGTGTGTGTGTGTGTGTGTGTGTGTGTGTGTGTGTGTGTGTGTGTGTGTGTGTGTGTGTGTGTGTGTGTGTGTGTGTGTGTGTGTGTGTGTGTGTGTGTGTGTGTGTGTGTGTGTGTGTGTGTGTGTGTGTGTGTGTGTGTGTGTGTGTGTGTGTGTGTGTGTGTGTGTGTGTGTGTGTGTGTCTTTTGGTGTGTCATAACTCCGAGTAGTGGATGTATCAGTAAAGAGAAGAACTCACGAGGGTTTCAATATTTTGTATTGAAACCCTCGTTGATGTATGCATAATAGGTGTTTTTTTTTCAAAACGAACGTTGTTTTAGGGGGGTGTACAGGCCAGCTTTACGAAGCGTGGCAATGGGGTGGGGGTCTCTAAAAAGTAAAAAAAACAGCGTCCCATAGCTCCTTATACGAGGTCAAACTGAAAGGCAGATTGTCGATATTTATTAAAGTTTTCAAATGCGGTAAAAACGTGTCAATGTAATATTGCATGTCAGTTTTAAGGCGAATACACATTGGTCTTGTTGTGGTCAACATTCTGAACATTCTAACATTTGTCACACCTTTACCCTAGTCGGATAAATTGGCTTTCGTCTGCGGGCAGTATGGGACACAAATTACGTAGCAATGCTATGCCTCTCCAAAATCGATATTTACCGTCATCAGAGGGTACGTCGAGCCGAACTATATTATCTTTCTCTGATCTTCGGATACTGCCGAGAGAGGCTGCAACTATACATAGGGTACGCCGACATATGGTGATATCACAGCTTTTTTAAAGGTCCTATATTCATCTTCACGGCAAAAACAACACCCTGTCAAAAACACTAATACAAAGCTTGAGTCTACTTTTTCAACTTCAATACAATCTTTACCTACAGCACCCACCACAGAGCAAATGCTATTTCGCAATTAACATGACAATACAAAGCGCATATAGTAGGGTGACAGAGAGAATAAAAAGAGGGAACTGTGAAAGAGTAACAAAAAAAAAACCGGTAAAAGATGTGGCGCATTAACATCAAAGACTAAGCAGAAAAAGATCTCATCGAGGCAACCTGGAACAGAGACCTACTGTGGGGGTTAGTAACTTAATCATCGAGACACGCGCCTCAAACTGTCGTCTCGGTCTATGGACAAGTGAGTGAGTCGGTCAGTGATGTATACACATGTCTGCCTTTAAAAGGGATCGCAACTAGGCTTATTGCGTAAGAGTATGCTACACAATATCACACACAGCGATGCACGACATGTGCCTTTTTGTGTCCTAAGACGAGCGATGGGCACATTTCTCTCCATTGCAACATGTCTGTTGCCGTTAAGGACCTTTGAACGACAAATAGTAACCGCTCCTGTCTGTGAACGCCGCAAATTGAGCTCTCTCACGCGGCTAACTCAGTTTAATGAGTAGTCATTTCTGATAGGGTCATACTCCTTTGTTGACAGGACACGTTTGAACTGACGCAGTGTGCATCCCGGTTAAAGCGAACCTCTTGAGAGACTGGTCGCCACAAGTCGATCGCTCCTCACTCAGCCCGCAGCGATGTTGTTCGATGCCATTCTCAAGGAGATCGGGGAGTTTGGACCGTGGCAGATCCTACTCTACCTGTTGCTGGGTCTCGTGGGAATACCAACAGGTAAGTTTAAATATATGTAGATCGCTATGTTGTGTTACAATGTGGAATTGTTTAGACGATTATATAGCACTGCCCGAGTTGCCTGGCGGTGCACGGGACAAACCACTGCTAGAACTTATGACTCCAGTATCCAGGCAGGTCTTGGTAGGACAATGACTTGGCAATAACATCTTCACGCCACAAAAAACAAGAACAACTACAAAAAGTTGCCAACAATACGTAATATCCCCACCACCGTGGAATTTTGGATATTGTTTAATGTACGAACGATATTCCCCCTCCCCAGCCCATAGATACAAAACTGACAGAGATACGAGGGAACACAAAGAGTGACAAACTACTTTAAGCTTAGTGACTATCCAACATCTGAAAAATTATATAAAATATATCTTCTTGAATAGTTCCAATTCTTTAATTTAATTGTAACACAACACATGATACTTCGAAGTTTGCTATTAATAATTGTGTTGGGGAAATGCTTCATATGTGATATTAGTAGACAAGCAAATCTTAATAAGCAAGAGTAAGCATCAGCTCTCCCGACGAAAGGACGGGTCAAGGAGTGGTCCAGGGGTCCTTACCGAGGTCAGAGGTTATCCGTGGTGACGTACGGGGCGGACATCATGTATTACGAGGGATCAAATGGTGTATGGAATGGAGGGTGGTGTTATGGCCTGAAGAGAAAACGATAAAAGGAACAAAACAGGGGTCAAAGGTAATCCGTGCCAAAGCAGTAATTAATTAAACATTAATTAACAACTCATATAGAATGCGTGTAAGGGGTCGTCTCAAAAATACACAAAGTATCGTCTCAAAAATACGTAAGGAGTCTCAAAATTTAAGGGACCGTCTCAAACACATAATAAACATGTAAGGGGTCGTATCGAAAAGTTATGGGGTCGTCTAAAAAAATCAAAGGGGTCGCCTCAAAATTTTAAGGACTTTAAAAAAACAAATAAAATATAACAAGTTGAAAGATAAACCCGTCATTTGCACTGTTGCCTGCTAAATAATATTCTCACCATACTCAAAACTGTACCCGCCCCTAAATGTGATACTCACCATACACCTAACTGGCAGATGTTTTTTAAATTTTGGGAAATGTAAATGCCTACATACAGGACATGGGAACTTGAATGTAAACTATAAAATGGCAGATACTGTTCTGGGTACTACTGTAAAAGAAAAGGACTTAGGAGTTACAATAAGCGCTGATATGAAAGTTTCAGAGCAGTGTGGTATTGCAGCTTCAAAGGGTAATCAAATTCTTGGATTGATTACAAGAAACATAACATACAAGGGAAAAAGGTTAATTATACCTCTTTATAAAGCAATAGTTAGACCTCATTTAGAATACTGTATAAAAGCATGGAGACCATATCGTAAGAAGGATATAGATACGCTTGAACGCATACAAAGGAGAGCAACTAAAATGATTCCAGAACTGAGAGACCTTAGTTATGAAGAACGCATGAAAGAATGTGGTTTAACAACTCTAGAGACAAGGAGGTTAAGAGGAGATCAGATTGAAGTTTTTAAGATATTGAATGGGTATGAAAATATTGATAGAAATATGTTTTTCTCACTCAAGAAGGATAGCAGAACTAGAGGACATGAGGTAAAAGAGGACAGAGGACAATAAATGAATGGAACAAATTGTCTACAGATTGTGTAACTGCTAGCAGCGTGAATATGTTTAAAACAAGGTTGACACATATCTCAGGAGGGCGGGTTATAAATAGATGAACATTGTTGGACTCTCGATAAGCCAATGGCTTCCTTGTCCACTTACCATCTGGGCCTTTGGCTTGGATGGCAAATCTTGTTAAATCTTGTTAAACTGTACCCTTACCTCAAAATAGTCACTGTATGTCCGAAAAACATGTCTGAAGCAGGTTATAGATGTGTTTGTTTAAATGCTAGGAGTATAGTAAATAAGAAAAACGAATTAAACATTATGGTAGAAGATATTGACCCTCACATAATTGGTATAACCGAATCATGGGCCAACACAAACATTACATATGCTGAATTAGGATTGACAAGATACGTAATGTTTAGGAGAGATCGAATAGGAAGAAGGGGAGGGGGAGTTATTTTATATGTTAAAGAATCTATTCAGGCTTATGAAATAAAATTAGAAAGCGAAGCAGATTACGATGAAGCTGTATGGTGCAAAATAGTTTCAGGAAATTCAAAATTAACTATTGGATTAGTTTGCCGAAGTCCAAACATAAACGAAGAGGATAACACAAAAATACAAAATGCTATAAAGGAAGTTAGTAAAGGGGAATGTATCAAAATCGGAGATTTTAACCATGGACATATACAACGGTAATCTCTAGAGAGTACAATTTCTATTTTTAATTCAGGAGAGCTTCCTTACTCAGCACGTGCTAGAACCAACCAGAGGAGAAAATGTATTAGATATAGTTTTATCATCACACAAAGAATTAGTGGACAATGTAAAAATACATGAACCATTGTGTAACAGTGACCACAATCAAATACATTTTGACATCAATGTAAAATCAGAAAGAAAAAAGAAAAAACGTATAGGAGAAACTTCCACAAAGGTAACTATAAAGATATGAGAAAATACTTAGCAAAGCTAGATTGGAATAACATGCTGATGAATAAGACCGCAATTGAATGTTGGAATATTCTAAAATACGAAATTGAGAGTATCATCGATAAATTTGTTCACTTGAAAAAACAAGAAAAACGATCTAGAAAGAAACACTTGTCAAAAGAAGCTATTAAAAAATAGTGTTTAAACAAACTATGTGGACAGTTTATAGGCGTACCAGAAAGGATGAAGACTATGCAAATTACAAAGAGGCGCTTAAGCTAGCTACAACTGAAATTAGAAAATCTAAAAGAACCTTTGAAAACAAATTGGCAGGTAATATAAAAAAATTACAGCAAGAGTTTCTATGTAAGGAGTAAACAGAAAGTTCGAGGTAAGGTCGGACCACTGGAAAACAACAGGGAAAACATAATTTCATACGGGTTTCAAATGGCAGAGGTCCAGGATGAGTATTTCAGCTCAGTTTTTACAACAGAAGATATCAGCTCACTTCCAGTTCCATTTACTAAATTTGAAGGCAATACCTCAGAACATTTAGGACAGTTATTTGTAACTCCTGAAATGATAGCAAAGAAAATTAAGAAGATGAAAGATAATAAATCACCTGGAGTTGATGGGATACCACCAAAACTGCTTAAGGAAATTGTTGAGCAAATTAGTGTCACTAGAAGAAGGAATAGTTCCTTCAGAATGGAAAGAGGCAAAAATTATACCGCTATTTAAGAAGGGATCGAGGAACAAGCCAGAAAATTACAGCCCAGTGAGTTTAACATCAGTTGTATGTAAATTACTCGAAACAGTAATTAGAGACCACATGGTGGAATTCCTTGTAAAACATAAATTAATAAATACATCTCAATATGGGTTCCTAAAAGCAAGGTCATGTCTAACTAATCTCTTTTTTTTAGAAATTACAAAGTGGGTAGATGACGGGTCACCAGTGAATGTTGTCTACTTAGATTTTCAGAAAGCTTTCGATAAAGTTCCACATCAAAGAGTGCTACTTAAACTAAAAGCCCATGGCATAGGTAATAAGGTAATCAACTGGATAGGAATGTGGCTTACACACAGAAAACAGGTGAGAGTAATAGTAGATGGTGAGATTTCAAACTGGAAACCTGTTTTGAGTGGGGTACCACAGGGATCAGTATTAGGCCCTATACTGTTTGTAATATATATATATATATATATATATATATATATATATATATATATATATATATACATGTGTGTATATATATATGTATATATATATATGTATATATATATATATATATATATATATATATATATATATATATATATATATATGTATATATATATGTATATATATATATATATATATATATATATATATATATATATATATATATATATATATATATATATATATATATATATAAATGATTTGGAAGATGACATATCTAGCAAAATACTCAAATTTGCAGATGACACAAAAGTATTCAGAAAGGATACTAATGATACAGATAAACAAAGTTTACAGGATGATCTAGATAAATTAGTTAAATGGTCAGAGAAATGGCTAATGTTATTCAATTTGGGAAGTGTAAATGTATACATATAGGACATGAAAACATGGACGAAGAATATAAAATGGGGGATGCTGTACTGGGTAGAACCACACAAGAAAAGGACTTAGGAGTAACATTTAGTGCTAACATGAAATTGTATGGCATAGGTAATAAGGTAATCAACTGGATAGGAATGTGGCTTACACACAGAAAACAGGTGAGAGTAATAGTAGATGGTGAGATTTCAAACTGGAAACCTGTTTTGAGTGGGGTACCACAGGGATCAGTATTAGGCCCTATACTGTTTTTAATATATATATGTATATATATATATATATATATATATATATATATATATATATATATATGTATGTATATATATATATATATATATATATATATATATATATATATATATATATATGTATATATTTATATATATATATATATATATATATATATATATGTATATATATATATATATATATATATATATATATATATATATATATATATATATATATAAATGATTTGGAAGATGACATATCTAGCAAAATACTCAAATTTGCAGATGACACAAAAGTATTCAGAAAGGATACTAATGATACAGATAAACAAAGTTTACAGGATGATCTAGATAAATTAGTTAAATGGTCAGAGAAATGGCTAATGTTATTCAATTTGGGAAGTGTAAATGTATACATATAGGACATGAAAACATGGACGAAGAATATAAAATGGGGGATGCTGTACTGGGTAGAACCACACAAGAAAAGGACTTAGGAGTAACATTTAGTGCTAACATGAAATTTTCAGAGCAATGCGGTATTGCTGCTTCGAAAGGAAATCAAATTCTAGGGCTAATTAGAAGAACTATCATGTATAAGGAGAAACAGCTAATTGTATCCCTGTACAAAATAATAGTTAGACCACATTTGGACAAAAGGACATAAACAAGCTAGAAAGAATACAAAGAAGAGCAACTAAAATGATTCCAGAATTGAGAGACCTTAGTTACGAAAGTCGCTTATTACAATGTGGTTTGACAACACTAGATACCAGGAGACTAAGAGGAGACCAAATAGAAGTGTTTAAAATAGTCAATGGTTATGAGGCTGTTGACAGGAATATGTTCTTCAAACTTAAAGAAGGCAGTAGAACCAGAGGACACAAAGCAGCATTAGTTAGGGAGCAGTGTAGGTTGGACATGAGAAAGTACTCTTTCTCACAGAGGGTGGTAAATGAATGGAACAAACTGCCAAATGATTGTGTTAATGCTAGTAGTGTGAATATGTTTAAACATAGAATTGATAAGGGCGGGCTACACATAGATGAGAAAATCGTTGGACTCTCGATAGGCCAATGGCTTTCTTGTCCACTTGCCATCAGGAACTTGTTGGTATGGCATCCTTGTTAAACCTTGTTAAACACAGCCAGATAGTCACTACAACTCCAGTACACAGTTAGAATACATAGTTACTGCACTCCCATCACGCAGCTAGAACACATAATCACTACACCCTCAGTACACAAATAGAATACATTTGAATACTGGGGTTAAAAGTCATCCGTTGTGAAGTAAGAGGGTGGACATTATTTATTAAGAGGGGGTCAAAGGGTGTGCGGGTGGCGGCGGTGTTATTGCCTGACGAGTAAATGAGAAACGTACGAGTGCACACGTATTTTATTGAGGAACAACATCAAGCAAGAGACTCAGTGTTGATTTGAGTAGGTTCGAAACCTTCTCTGTTGCTATGACTACACGAAACATTTCTGGTTGTGGATATAATAACCAGACTTTCCATTAGTTTGTACTGCCATTACTGCCATTAAAACTATTTTTAAAAGCTATGGACTGGTGGTGGACGTACAGACAGCGAGTGAAGGGGGGCTGTTTTTTAACAGTACATACTAGTAGCTATCAACCACCGTACTTTTCATGACTAGGCCACGCGCTTATACCAGACCGCTAGTCGGATTGACCCAGCAACCTGCAGCAAGCGAGCGGTGTAGTTTTTACCAGTAGGCGGCTAGCAGCGGGCAACTCTACGTGTTAAAGTAGGTCACAAGACGTATATGTAAGCGGTGTATTCATCATGTCTTTATTAGCATAACATTACAAAGCAACCTATCAATGACGCTAAATATCAAAGTTAAGTGAATCTATACTAAAATAAAGTGAAAATACTTATATTAATGCTAATTGTAAAAGTTACTCAAGTAAATTACTGATAATATTGCTAAATTTAGGTGTTAAGGCGATGACGACACTATTAAACATAATTGGCGGTTAGGAGTCAATCGTGCTACGCACGAGTAGAGATCGCGTCGGTAAGCCGCCCTGTTATTATTGGGGCGCAACAACTGACGCACAGAGCGGGTATAAATAGGAGTGTGTTACTGTACACTTAACTGTAATTATCATCATACACTTAACTATACACTTACCATTAATTTTCACCAAACCCTTCACTGTAATTCACAACATTCCCTTAACTGTAATTCTCACTATAACTCTAACTGTACCTTTAAATGTAAGTCTCACCATACTCCTAATTGAACCCTTAACTGTAATTCTCACCATACCTGCAACTGTACTCTTATCTGTATTTCTCACCGAACCCTTAACTGTAATTATCAACATATATTTATCTGAACCCTTACCTGTAATTCTCGCCATACCTTTCTAAAGTATATTTAATTGTAATGCTCCCCACCCTTAACTATGATTCTCTCCATATCCTTAACTGTAGTTATCACCACACACTTAAGTATACACTTAACTTTAATTCTAGTCACCACAATCACCACCAACGCCACCACCTTATTATTCCCTTAACCATAATTTTCACCATACCTATAACTATATCTTTAATTGTAAATATCACCATACCCTTAATTGTACCATAACTATAATTCTCACCATGCCTACAACTGTACTCATAACTGTATTTTTCAGTACACAGCTAGAATACATAGTTACTGCATCCCCAATTCACAGTTGTAATATATATATATATATATATATATATATATATATATATATATATATATATATATATATATATATATATATATATATATATATATATATATATATATAATGTGTGTATATATATATATATATATAATTACTGCACCCAGCCCTTAACTGTAATTCCTACCTATCCGTACACTTACCTGTAATTCTCACCGTACCTGTATCACCGTATCTGTATCCTTAATTGTAATTCTCACCACGTCCTTAACTGTACCCTTAATTGTGTTTCTCACCATACCCTTAACTATAATTTTAACCGTTCCCTTAACTGTAATTACTACCATATATCTAAAAGTTCCTTTAACGGTAAATCTCACCACACCTTTAATGTACCCCTAACTCTAATTCTCACCATACCTACAACTGCATTTTTAGCTGTATTTCTCAGTACACAGCTAGATTACAAAATAGTCTCAATTAGAATACAGTCGCTGTACCCCCCAGTAAAGAGTTAGAATTGATAGTCGCTACACCTCTAATACACGGCTAGGAGTCATAGTTATTGCATCCTCAGTACACAGCCAGAATACAAAGTCACTGCACACCGTTATATAGCTACAATACAAAGCCACTGTACCCCCAGGACAGAGCTAGAATGCATAGTCGCTACACCTTAAGTACACAGCTAGAATACATAGTCACTACAACTCCAGTACACAGTTAGAATGAATAGTAAGTGCACTCCCAGTACACATGTAGAATACAGTCACATGTTCATTTAGACAATAATTAGAATACGTAGTCACTGTACCAACAGATCACAGCTAGAATATATAGTTACAACACTCCCAGTACACATGAAAAATAAACAGTCACTGCACCCCCACTATACAGCTAGAGTACAGGGCCACTACACCCTCAATACACAACTTGAATACATAGTTACATAATACAATAATCACTATACAACCTATAGTTACATGACTCCCAGTACACATACATAATAAACAGTTACTGCACCCCCAGTACACAGCTAAAATACATGGTCACTACAACCTCAGTACACAACTAGACTACATAGTCACTGTACCCACAATACACTGCTAGAATACATAGTAACTGCACTTCGTCTTAACTGTATATTTCACTGTATCCTTAAATATAACCCGAACTGTAATTCTCACAATATTACGTCTAGTGTTAAAAAAAACCGCCTCCTCTCTCCCGCTGTCTGTACGTCGACCACCAGTCCAAAACTTTTTTTAAATAGTTTTAATGGCAGTAAAAACAATGGAAAGTTCTGGTGACTATGTCCACAACTAGGACTGTTTCGTGTAGTCATTGCAACATAGCAGGTTCCAGGATCCAGTCATCTTCAAACTTCACTGTATGTGCCGGAAACACCACGTCTTGTATGCCATCATCCGTTTAAGCGCAAGTTGTCCTGATAGGTAGACCCACCTTTTTTCCAAAATCCTGCCAACTTACACATCATTTATGGGATTGTGCGCTAACGAAATACGCTATGAACAGACATATAGTTGTCATAGTTGTTTATGTGGGCACTTAAATGGTGGATATGCCTGGTATTTTGCAAACACACGTGTACTGCCAGGTCTTGCTTTAGTGTAAATTAGCAATTTCAAGAGAAACCAACTCGTATTTTAAGGCGAGCAGTTTCCGTAAAACTGTAAATGTCGCCGTGTTGATGTAATTAAACGTTTCATGAAAGGATCTGAGATTGTATGATATCGGTTTTGTGTTGTCGGTGTGAGATCGCCCCTTAAACGGTTACAGCGATATCAGCCATTGGAGACTGCACGTCAATTCTACGACTTGGAAGTTGGATTGATGGATTTGTGGGGATGTTTTGTTCAGATGGCTTACATATACATGAGGGGTGGGATTCATCTAACTGGAAAAAGTGCAGCAGATGAACTCTCAGCAGCAGTCGACATTGGGATGGGTAGCATAAAAACATTTTTGTGGCAAATATTACTTAAACTGGAAGAGCAGGGGGTTACTTAGAGATGCCTCAAACAGGAAAAGAGACCACCAGTGTACATAAACCAATAACAAAATGTCCGGAAAACATTTCTGAAGCTGGTTGTAAATGCGTGTGTTTAAATGCAAGGAGCATAGTAAATACGAAAAACGAATTAAACTTAACGGGAGAAGATGTTGACCCTCATATAACTGGTATAACCGAATCATGTGCCAACAAAGACACATCAAATGCTGAATTAGGACTGACAGGTTATGTAATGTTAAGAAGATATCGAATAGGAAGAAGGGGAGGGGGAGTTACTTTATATATTAAATAATTTATTCAGGCTTACGAAATAAAATTAGAAAGGGAAACAGATTGCGATGAAGCTGTTTGGTGCAATATAGTTACAGGGAATTCAACATTAACTACTGGATTAGTTTACCGAAGTCCAAACATAAATGAAGAGGATAACGCAAAATACGAAACGCTACAAAGGAAGTGAATAAATTAAAAGTAAAGTAAAAGAAATAAAAATGAAACAAAAATGCAGGAGAAACTTCCACATAGGTAAACATAAAGATATGAGAAAATACTTAGCAAATCTAGATTGGAATAACATGCACAGGAATAAGACCGCAATTGAAGTAGTAAACAAAGCACATGAGACAAAGTTGGATCACTAGAGGACAGTGCTGGAAGTATAATATCACAAGTTTTTTTACTGGCGGAAGACCTAACTGGTTACTCCAGTTCATTATTTACCAGGGAGGATATTATTTTCATTACCAGTTCCTGATGCTAAATTTCAGAAAGCTAAATCGGACTATTTAGGGCAGTCAATTGTAACTCCAGAAATGGTACCTAAGAAAATGAAGGCAATGAAGGATAATAAATCAATGGGAATAGATGGCATACCTCCACATCTACTAAAGGAAACTGTAGAACAAATCAGCATACCACTTGCAAGAGTGTTTAATTTGTCATTAAAAGAGGGAGTTGTTCCGTTTGAATGGAAAGAAGCAAACATCATATCATTATTTAAAAAGAGTTCGAGAAATAAGTCAGATAATTACAGACCAGTGAGTTTAACAAAAGTGATTGTTTAATTATCGGAAAGGGTAATTAAATACCACATGGTGGACTTCCTTGTTAGGCATAAATTATTAAATCCATCTCATCATGGATTCCTAAAAGCGAGGTCATGCTTAACAAATATGTTTGTTTTTTGGAAGAAATCACTAAATGGATAGACGAGGGATCACCAATAAATACTATCTACTTAGATTTTCAGAACGCTTTTAAGAAAGTGTAACATCAAAGATTACTACTTAAATTAAAAACCCATAGTATCGGGGACGGCATAATCAACTGGATAAAATAATGGCTTACTGACAGAAGACAACGTGTTGTAGTAGAAGGGAGGTTTCAAACTGGAAATCAGTTTTGAGTAGGGTACCACAAGGATCAGTATTATAACCTTTATTATTCTTAATATATATATATATATATATATATATATATATATATATATATATATCAATGGCTTGGACGATAATATAAAAAGCAAAGTACTGAAATTTGCGGATAGCACAGAAGTGTTTAGAAAGGTTAAAAAGATGGTGATAAACAACATTTACAAAACGATCTAGACAAATTAGTTAAATTGCCTGACAAATGGCAGATGTTATTAAATTTTGGGAAATGTAAATGCCTACGTACAGGACATGTGAACTTGGATATAAATTATAAAATAGGAGATACAGTTCTAGGTACTACTGTAAAAGAAAAGGACTTTGGAGTAACAATAAGTGCTGATATGAAAGTTTCAGAACAGTGTGGTATTGCAGTTTCAAATGGTAATACAATCCTTGGGCTGATTAGGAGAAACATAACATTCAAGGAAAACAGCTAATTATACCTCTGTGCAAAGCAACAGTTATGCCTCATTTAGAATACTGCATACAAGCATGGAAACCATATCGTAAGAAGGATATAGATACGCTTGAACGAACGCAGAGGAGACCAAATAAAATGATCTCAGAACCGAGATACTTTATTTATGAAGAACGCCTAAAAGAATGTGGTTTAACAACCCTATAGATAAGGAGGTTAAGAGGACATAAAATTTAAGTGTTTAGGATATTAAATGGATAGAAATAGTTTTGATAGAAATAGTTTTCCTCACTCAAGAAAGATAGCAGAACTAGAGAACATAAAGTAACATTAGTAAAGGATCAGTGTAGATTGGATATCAGGAAGTACTCATTCTCACAGAGAACAGTAAATGAATGGAACAAATTATCTACAGATTGTTTAACTGCTAGCAACGTGATTATGTTTAAAAACAAGGTTGACACATATCTCAGGAGGACTTAGATAAAAAAATGTTGGCGCCAATGGCTTCCTTGTCCACATGCCATCTAGGCCTTCGCCTTGGATGGCAATATGGTTAAATCTTGTTAAATCTTGACTGTGTCACTGACGCATTTTACTCTAATCTAATATTTACTGTGAGGATTGGAGTAAATCTTCAATGTGTCACTGTGACATGACACCGTCGAAGTGATAGTGCATATATGCGTTTGGTTCATCCAGGTTATTTTCGTTTTTGGGTCATATACCTTAGAACATCAATAATTAGTGTCATCTTATTTATAGGTATGTCTCTAATGGTTATACTTATTAAGTTACAACGAATAATTTAGTGCAGCTTGGTAACATTTTTCATACGCTATAGGCGAATAAACTTAATGTTATTATCTGAAGGGGTCATGCGTAACACTGAGCAGGTCAAACCGACCTGTCAGCGTTCACATTTTGTGCGCAGAAACTGCATCTATAACAGTTCAGTTTGTGACGTATTACTAAAGTAATAGTTGGTGTAAGCTGTATTTGTTTTCCTATTTTTATGATTTATCATTAGGACATAATAAACGAATGAGGCCATCTCTATTGGGTTCGAGAGATGGCCTCATTCGTTTATTGTGTGGTGCCACCGTTTGCTAGACATTATCACCAACAAGGCAAACCAATAGTTGCTTGCTGACTGGTGCAGTTTCAAACATTGAACGTAACTAAGTATGCACTACATGTCACCATTCCTGATTTGACCAACAGTTTGTGTTGCTCAGACACGTGTTTTGGCTTGGTTCCAAGTCCAACAATTTGATGGTCCTGGGTGATATTTTTTCACATATGTTACGTTTCATTCCGCTGATTGACATGTACTTAAACTAGGGTTTCAGAACATGGGCATCACGTTCCTGGGCGCTGACATGGATCACTGGTGCCATGTCCCCCAACTGGCCAACCTCAGTGAAGACCAACAGCGCTACATCAGTATCCCATACGACACTGCTGAACAACAGAAGTATAGTCAATGCTACATGTATGACCTCAATTACAGGTACGATATTATCAGGCAGCGCTATTGCCGCTGGTAGTAAACGTACAACTTAATATAAATATTTGCAGTCTCGCAAAGTGCGTGCACACAAACACACACCGTGATATTCGACCAAATGACATCTCTTCATCTCCAGAGCGGATGTTTTACGTTTCAGTGGTTATAACACCGAAGATTTTATCCACTGGAATCGCAGCACAGAAATTGCAACGAAGACACCAACAAAGAAATGCACGTCGTGGCAGTACGACCAGTCCGTATTTATCTCGAGTTACGTCAGTGCGGTGAGGTTTGTTATAGTTTTAATGTTACAATTCATATACAAATGTATATCATTCTATAAGATGCATGCTGATGCAAATAAATAAGCAAACTTCCGTTTATCAGGGTAATTAGAGCAGGATTAGCATTGCCGATCATTGAGGTTAACGAACCCTCTCGCACGATTCGTTGCGACATTATTGTAATTCTTTATGGATGTGGTCATTAAGACTTAATGTGACTACCACGCAACATAAAATTAAATTACGTACAACGTTTACCTTGTGTTTTGTTATGTTGTAGAATAAATGTATGTTTTGTTATGTTGTACAGTGGTATGCTATGTTATATCCCACACGTAGCTGAGCGGTGATCACACCTAAATTCGCGAAACATGGAGAATATTTGGAACAATGCTCGATGATTACAAATAGGAGACTGAGACCATCAAACCTGACGGTTAAACCGTGGATAAAAGATAATAATGCATAGTTATCAACAGTAGAACATAAGTCGACAATCACTGCCCATTCCAACATAAACAACTGCATTATTGACAGTAAAGTAACAAAATTGTGAGATGATAATAAGACAATCTGAATCATGAAGTGAACACCTATCATGGATCGAGATGTATGGGACGCCGCGCTGGCCACACCATCTGGCGAACAGAATAAGGGCTAACTCCCAGAATTCAATCCCTGAAGATGGTAACCGATGGTTGCTGTAATGAGTTAACTTTAATAGTTGTTTTAAAATAACATTTTAACCATGTGTTTATGGTTACCTGTCAGATGGACCTGGTATGTGATCGCGCGTCGCTGGTGTCAGTCATACAGACGATCTACATGACAGGGTTTCTCTCCGGCTGTATCGGGTTTGGCCAACTCTCGGACAGGTAGGTTTGCATCACGTGCAGCGTGTCTTGCAAGAATTATGCATTGTATTTTTTATTAAATACATTTTAATTGTAAATAGGAACTAATGAAATAATAAAGCTGGGAAACTTGCCGATTCCCATGCCGTCGATCGTTAGGTTCGTAAATAACATCTCAAACAAAATTAAAAATCTCCTTAGCTACCATGAAATATCCAGTAAAATTCGTATACAATAGACTCACATAGGAAATTGTAGTAGTAAAGGTTTTTTTTGTACTATTGATGATCAAACTTACAGTGAGGATGACATACTTATCAATGATTATCGTCACAAAATAGCTATTTTTCAAAATGGTTACTTTTGGAGAGTTAATGTCTACATGCTCCGATAACTTATGGTAATTCAAATATCGGTTTGTTGTATGGTTGCACGTGTTAGTTATACAATAAATAGCAAACGTACGCTGGTTAGCGCTGGTATGTTGTATGTTCATTGTATAATCTCCGTGACGTCATTTACCCGGCTGATACATTGTTTCTGCTTTGTTCCTAAAACAATCCTCCGTGATCCTTCATGACGTCATTTACCGGGCTCATAATTTTGTTTTGCTCTGTTCCTAAACAATCCTCCGTGACGTCATTTACCAAACTCACAAAAATTTGTCCTGCTTTGTTCCTAAAACTATCCTCCGTGAGGTCATTGTTTTGAGGCTCATAAACTGCTTCTAAAAGCTTTGCTCAAAAATCAATCTTCCGTGACCTCGTTTACCAGGCTTACACATTCTGTAGGCGTTGTTCCCAAAACATCCTGGATTGTGTTAGCATGAAATCAACCACATACACCTTTCCAGTGATGCTTATGCGTTTATTCGGTTCGTCGTTACTCTTGCAGAATTGGTCGAAGGAAGACTCTGATCATATCTCTGGTATGTCAAGTTGTCTTTGCGACAGCCGGTGTATTTGCGACCAACTACGTCATGTGTGTTATATTCCGTTTCCTCGTAGGAGCAACAGCGTCCGGGGCCTTCACCACGATCTTTGTATTTAGTAAGTGCTTCTTTGTTTCACATACGGCATCTCTTTAACGGTAGTGTATAGAGCAACAAATGTTGGGCATCTCAGTTAGCCAAAGGACAAGTATTTTAGCGTCGTGCCTAATATAAAAAGAGAACATTTTTCGCATAGCTACCACACGGCAGATTTAATTACGAAGGAGAGACCGGGGCTAGTCCGCCCCCTTTGGCACTCTAATAAATCTGGAGATTGTATTTGTAAAGTTAGAGGATCAGAATCGTATCCAAATCTTACTCGTAGTATACCTATACAAGCATGGGCGGACATGCCCCATGTCTTATTTTTATGTCAAAAAAACGTCGTGTTTGTGACACACATTCTGTTAGAAACTTAAAATCCTCACAACTTCTGTTTTATCTATGAAATAAATTAGGCAAGCAAAAAACAAGGTTTGTCACTGCATCGGCTAAAAAACTGTGCAATCAAGAGTGTGGTTTCACCACTTTTTGACTAGAAAATAACACTAATTTGGACAATTGGAAGTCTCCATAAGAGCGCGTGTTAGATATCCAGATATCCTTGGGCGAACTTGCCCCGTGGGGGACGTACCCCAACACACCCACCCACCCACCCACCCACCACCCACCACACACACACACACCCACCCACCCACCCACCACCCCCCCACCCCCCCCAACCCACGCACGCACGCACGCACGCACGCACGCACGCACGCACGCACACACACACACACACACACACACACACACACTGGATAGAGCAACAACGCAAGATCCAAACAATAGCTCTGATACAAGGGCTTTACTAATCACTCGGAATGTCCAACCAATGCCACTTATCAGTAAAAATTTGATCGAAAAAAATTTTTTTTATTTACTTTCAGTCACCAAAATCAGTTTTCTAACTCACAAGTTTCCATCCAACAATTCGAGTACGCCAGTTTCCTGCTCCAGGTAGTTTGATAATCATGTGACTTAGTCTAGTGACCGAAATTGATCAATTCTTTAAAGGCACGGAATAAAAGCCAGTTGGCGGACTTGCCCTCGGGGCGAACTAGCCCCGGTTTTCCCTATACGACACGTCACATCGTTTCCAAAAACTAACCTAAGGCCCTGTGCACTAAGGCCCTGTGAACTAATGCAATAAACAGAAACTGTATAAAAAGAATCCACGCTCTGAAACCTTTAAGTCATAGTTCCTTATGATGTAATTAGCCCTGCCTGTTTGCTAACGGGATATTTTCCGTTGGCCACTCGCTGTGTTGAAGGTATGGAGATTATAGGCGAGAAGTTCCGGGACGCGACAGGGATCATGGTGCAGGCGTGGTTCGCTGTGGGACTGATGATACTGCCCGGTGCTGCTTACTTCATCCGAGACCACGTCCACCTACAGTGGCTCATGGCCATGACGCCTGTCATAATGATCTTGTACTCCTTGTAAGTAGCAGTGGCTGATGGCCATGACGCCTGTCATATTGATCTTGTACTCCTTGTTAGTAGCACTAGCTGATGGCCATGACGCCTGTCGTAATGATCTTGTACTCCTTGTAAGTAGCAATGGCTGATGGCTATGACGCCCGTCGTAATGATCTTGTACTCCTTGTAAGTAGCAGTGGCTGATGGCCATGACGCCTGTCATAATGATCTTGTACGCCTTGTAAGTAGCAGTGGCTGATGGCCATGACGCCTGTCGTAATGATCTTGTACTCGTTGTAAGTAGCAGTGGCTGATGGCCATGACGCCTGTCGTAATGATCTTGTACTCCTTGTAAGTAGCAGTGGCTGATGGCCATGACGCCTGTCATATTGATCTTCTACGCTTTGTAAGTAGCATTCCCCTGAACACGTGTGTATTAGTGTGTGTGTGCGTGCGTGCGTGCGTGCGTGCGTGCGTGCGCTTGCTTGCTTGCTTGCTTGCTTGCTTGCTTGCTTGCTTGCTTGCTTGCTTGCTTGCTCGCTCGCTTGTGCGTGCGTACGGTCGTGTGTCCAGTGTGTACCAGGCATCGGTTAATTTAAATTGTTAACTTGTTAATTCAATTAACTCAATTAAGTTAATTTAGTTTAATTAATTCACTTTCTAGAAAAACAAATTAATTTAATTTAATTAATTAAGGTTTATTTAATTTAATTTAAAAAATCACAATTAACTTGCAATAAATTTTTCATTGGATTTATTATTTTATGCAATCCGGTGGTGACTGCCACTGGTTTGCTGTCAGAAGTAAGAATGATTTGATGATCATAGTGCCTATTAGACACAGCCACTCAGCCAGTGACCCAAATTCACGCAAACATATGTCAAAGAAAGCATAAGTTCTAGTCAGGTCCAGTTAGTTGTTTGAACAGTGTCAATGTCCAGCCAATGTCAATCAGTGAATAAGCTGAACTGTGAGTGTGCCCGGCCAGGTGCTGCAGCTGTGTTATGTAAGTATTGACTCATCCTGCTTTTGTGGCTTTCATCACCAATCCAAAGGGTTTGTCTGGAGTCTGGGGGTTTTCAAGACATAATCCACATACGACAAAATCCAACGGGACAAATTTGAAAAGTGAACGAAATCCCGCAATACAATATTAAACTTAAATTCTAAAAATGTACTTTCAAGTTTCAGAGACATTTGTGCAATGTAAATTATGTTTCATTAACTTGCTTTAACTTGTCAAGTTGCAGACAGGGACAGCGGTTGGCCCCCCGCCCCCGTAGCAGATAGTGGCTTCTTGTTTGTCTTATTATCTTGCATGGGAATTGTTGGCAGTGATCTTCTTGGGAGTTGTGGCTTCTATGGTGTCCACAAGACCTGTTTGTATGGCAAGTGCAGTGATCATCTGGTAAAACAAACTAATCATTTGGTATTAGTAATTTAATTAATTGTGAAATTAATTGTTAATTTAATTTAATTTAACAATTCGTGATGTTAATTTAATATAACTGACCTGATAAATGTGTGAGGTTAATTTAATTTAATTTAATTGGAACAATTTTGAGTTGAATTAATTTAGTTTATTAATTGCCCCGTGTCTGGTGTATGCATAGCTTCATCCCCGAGTCTGCTCGCTGGCTGGTCAGTCAAGGGAGAGATGACGAGGCGACGGAAATACTCGAGAAGGCGGCGAGATTCAACAAGAAAACGTTGCCCAACCCGCTCGACCTCCACGAGAACCGTCAGCGGGTACGTCGCTGCCTACAGTTTTTTTTTTGTATTTCCTCGATATGCAGATGATGTTAACCTGATAACAACATCAAAGGAAGAAACTGGCAAGTGCAGTGAAGAGACACAGTAAGAGTTTCTGTCTGAAAATCAATGTATTGGCCTTTAATGGAATAGGCTCGGATTGACGAGACTGAGGTGGAACTGTTGCCAAAGTTCGAATATCTAAGCTCAATGATTAGTATGGAAGACATAACATCAGAAGATATTAGAGTCAGACTATCAACAGCAAGAAGCACTGTTAAAATCTGGCCTTCTTGAAATCTGTAAAGATGATGATGCAAGTATAAACTTGAAGAAGAGATGTGTGCACTCCTTTGTCTGGAGCATTGCTCAGTGAGGCAGTGAGTCCTGGACACTCAAGGAAGAGGATGATAACCGTATTCACGCACTCGAGATGTGGATATGGCGCAGAATGCTCAGGACAAGCTAGGCACAGATAGAGACACACATCTGGGTGAGAGGTCAAGTTAAGGAAGAAGGTCTGCTATGTTTCGTTAAGAGAAGAAAGTTGACTGTTACAGTCATTGGAACAGAAGACCAGAGAGTTTGGTACTTAACAGCATACAAGGAAAACCACCAGGGATAAACAGAAGAGGCAGAAGAAAGATGGGATGGATTGACAGTAAACATTGGGCAGATGGTGGCTAGAAAGATTGCAAGGAGATTCCCAGGAGACGCGTAACTGAGGCTACGGTAACACAAGGAGATAGACAGGAGACGGGTAACCGAGGCTACGGCTACACAAGAAGGAGATTTAACCATTAATGAAAAATTAAATTCAAATACCACAATTTACTAAAAGTAATTATTGTCAAGTGAGTTATGGTACAACTAGAAAACCTAAACTATTCCCAAATAAAAATATAACTAAGTATAACACATTTAAGTAAAGTAAACTGTTCAGAATTATTCCTCTAGAAATGCCCGACTCTCTTTCTAGATGTATAAATAGAGGTATTATCCTCTACTTGGTTCTTTATTACAATAATAGTATTCCATAATTTCGTGCCGTGCTTCATTCACTCCGATTTTTCCTGACGTTTTTTGGGTGCGACGTCATCTCCATGTGTTTATTTTTCTTAGACAAAGGTAGAAGACAAAACAACCAACCCTACTCTACTGAACTTGCTCAAAACTCCGAACCTGCGGAAAATCACAATTGTTATGTGGTCGGCCTGGTGAGTTTGCTTTTTAAAGTTGTTTCCGTTATGGTCTATATTTCTATTGTTACAATCACTCGGTTAATGTGCCTCTATCTGGTTGTATGATATCTTTGTTTTTTTATCTTTGTTACTGAAGTTCTCTATAGTGCGTCGTCAACTAACCACACCGTTACACCGTCTAACGATCTACCAAAATCAAAGAGGTAACGTGAACACTTCTGACCTAGGTTCGTCACAAGTATGGTCTACTACGGCTTGTCACTGGGGGTGAATCTCATAGGCGGTGACATCTTCTTAAACTCATTCCTGTCCGGCGTCATCGAGATCCCGTGCTACATCCTCGTGATTCCCATAATGAACAAGCTCGGCCGTCGGTGGACTACGGTCGGCTCTCTAATTGCCGCCGGCATCTCGTGCTTCATCTGCACTGTGATCTTCAACAAGTCAGGTTTGTATTACACCTTTGTATATCTCCTGCTTCGTCTGTATTGGGCTCTTCAACAAGTCAGGTTTGTATTACACCTTTGTGTATCTCCTGCTTCGTCTGTATTGGGCTCTTCAACAAGCCAGGTTTGTATTACACCTTTGTAATTCTCCTGCTTCGTCTGTATTGGGCTCTTCAACAAGCCAGGTTTGTATTACACCTTTGTATATCTCCTGCTTCGTCTGTATTGGGCTCTTCAACAAGCCAGGTTTGTATTACACCTTTGTATATCTCCTGCTTCGTCTGTATCGGGCTCTTCAACAAGCCAGGTTTGTATTACACCTTTGTATATCTCCTGCTTCGTCTGTATCGGGCTCTTCAACAAGCCAGGTTTGTATTGCACCTTTGTACATCTCCTGCTTCGTCTGTATCGGGCTCTTCAACAAGCCAGGTTTGTATTACACCTTTGTATATCTCCTGCTTCGTCTGTATCGGGCTCTTCAACAAGCCAGGTGTGTATTACACCTTTGTAAATCTCCTGCTTCGTCTGTATCGGGCTCTTCAACAAGCCAGGTTTGTATTACACCTTTGTGCATCTCCTGCTTCGTCTGTATTGGGCTCTTCAACAAGCCAGGTTTGTATTACACCTTTGTACATCTCCTGCGTCGTCTGTACTTGGCTCTTCAACAAGCCAGGTTTGTATTACACCTTTGTACATCTCCTGCTTCGTCTGTACTGGGCTCTTCAACAAGCCAGGTTTGTATTACACCTTTGTACATCTCCTGCTTCGTCTGTATTGGGCTCTTCAACAAGCCAGGTTTGTATTACACCTTTGTACATCTCCTGCTTCGTCTGTACTGGGCTCTTCAACAAGCCAGGTTTGTATTACACCTTTGTACATCTCCTGCTTCGTCTGTACTGGGCTCTTCAACAAGCCAGGTTTGTATTACACCTTTGTACATCTCCTGCTTCGTCTGTACTGGGCTCTTCAACAAGCCAGGTTTGTATTACACCTTTGTACATCTCCTGCGTCGTCTGTACTGGGCTCTTCAACAAGCCAGGTTTGTATTACACCTTTCCAAAAACGAATTCTTCGACATGTAGAGAGTTATCGGGATTGGACCAGTTCCTCGATCGGACCAGTGCTGTATATTCCATATTACTGTACACCGTGGCGTCCTCTATCGATTATATCATTCATTAGTGGCATTTCGGATGACACGGTAAGTTTCGACGAAATAGTAGCACTTGTTAAATATTTATCACCGGAAGTAGGTTTTCTATGTCCCCGACATGATAATCAGAAAACGTATGTCCATCTAGAGTATATGAGCCAAACGTATGTGGCGATAATAAGAATTTCACAGTGGATGTCTTCTGCTTGTGACGACAATGCAATATTTTTAACACGTGAAATTCCACGATTGGACCACTGCAGTTGCCACAATTGGACCAGTGAACCACATAAGGGTGTGCCATCATTAGATGTGTGTATTTATTCCATTGATTACCAGAAAATAATATTAGATAAGATAGCAGTTATAATAATGCAAATAAAAGAATTTGCTAAGTGGTCCAATAGAGGGAACTTTTAACAGATCACATTTGGTCACAGGTAAATTTACATTATTTCGGACAAAGACTTTATTATGCCTTTGGATGGGGCCTTTTTCGGACCGTTTGGGAAATGTTACGATGATGCATTGAGGATGCGGATGAGACAATATGTAGACAGACCAGTGACAACTTGGCAAGTCGCCGAACTTCTTAATGTGGCGTACATAAAATCGGCATCCGTCCAGAATGTTTCTACGCGGCTCTAGTCGTCTTCAGCATTGTGTGGTGTTTGTAAATAAGTCATTCACTGAACCTTTCAGGTTTCTACGTATCTCTAATCATCTTCAGCATCGTGTGGTGTTTGTAAATAAGTTATTCACTGAACCTTTCAGTTTTATACGTATCTCTAGTCATCTTCAGCATCGTGTGGTGTTTGTAAATAAGTCATTCACTGAACCTTTCAGGTTTATACGTATCTCTAGTCATCTTCAGTATCGTGTGGTTTTTGTAAATAAGTAATTCACTGGATATTTCAGGTCTCCACACGGCTCTGGTTGTCTTCAACATCGTGTGATGTTTGTAAATAAGTAATTCACTGGATATTTCAGGTCTCCACACGGCTCTGGTTGTCTTCAGTATGTGCGGCAAGTTCTTCATCTCCGCCACGTTCGCCGTCATCTATGTGTACTCAGCAGAACTGTTCCCTACCGTCGTTAGACAAGTCGGGGTCGGATCGTCGTCGATGTGTGCCCGCGTCGGTGGAATCATACAGCCGCAGTTCGGTCGCCTTGTAAGTAGTTCCGGTATCCCTTCTTGCTTTGCCGTTCTGTGCCCATTTCATTGTTAGTAGACAACTGTACAGAAAGACGTAAAACAAATAATGTATTTCGTAGGATTTATTGATCTGTCAAGTTCACGTTTTATAAAATGTCTGGTGGTAGGCCCGAAATATATTATAACAATACAAAGTAAACATGATATAGACAACAACAACACAATTTAGATGTACTTTGAAATCGGAAAATTCAGAGAAGTGGGCATTTTGTTTTACAAAAATAGCTTCGTATCAGTTTACCAATGAAAACCGTTGTACATTCCAGGTAACTGAGGCTGTGAGACCTCTGAACTCTGGACCTGTACACATAGGCGACACAAAAGTAGTATTGTCGTACACTATTTAAAATGTAATTTTACAATTTCATTTTCAGACTACATATTGGGGTCCGATGCCATTTCTGATATATGGGATCGCAGCCATTACTGCCAGCCTGTCGACCCTCCTGCTCCCAGAAACACTCAACAAAACCCTTCCCGAGACGTTGGAAGATGGTGAAGAGTTCGGAAGGTGCGTATTGAAATACCTAAATTAAAAACAAGTATCCCATCTATATCATAGTTCGCAAAATGCATAAAAGTAAAGCGTGCACAGTGTGTACTCCTCTTCATCTAGTGTGATGTCACCAATACTGTACTTGTGCAACTTTTGTCAGCCGATTAAATAAATAACACAAGTTATGTTATGATTAAAAACTGAACACTATAGAAAGGTCGCGTTAACATCAGTGTTTGTCCTAGAACTAAATGTGGCGTGCTTTCTAAGAACGATGGGTTTTCAGGAACTTCCCCTATATTACTGACGTCAGAATACATTATACTTTGTATTGTTATCTTACTATGTTCTCTTGCTCTGTCCGGAAACCGAGCAGGGAGCAAACAGACAACGTTAGTACAAACATGGATGTCTACAAGACGGACTTCGACAACAATGAAAGCCCGTAACGTCCGCGCGTCCTGTACGACGATTTGCTGCAGAATGCTTCGTCCTTGTAAGAAATTGTTTGGAATCCTGCGTGTCGACAATTGGCGTATGATGAGAACACAAGATGCAAACCCAGGACATTGAATCTGGCGTCCATTACACATCACTCAGTCCTCCTTGCTGCTATGGGAGCATAAGGCACCATCAAATCTCCCCCAGCCAGCACGGTCTTGGGCGAGCAACTGAGTCCATTGCATGTCTTCCCAACCAGCATGATTTCTTCCTTCACGGTTCTTCTCCAGATGCCCTGTGGGCTGCAACTTCTCCCAGGTCGTGTCTATTTCAAAGCAGCACGTGGAACACTATATCTCTATTTCTGTTCATGCGGAGAATGTGGCCACGTCATTTCCATTTAATACACGCAACACATTGAATACAGGAACCTATGCTCGCACTGGCAGTCTGCATGTATCAGTTCATTATGGGCGGACACGCGTCAACATTATGTCACAAGAAAATGTCAGTAGGTAATTAGAAAGAGCGTAAACTGCGCGCTAGAAAAAATTCATTTAGCTAGATATAGTACACCCGCACGCACGCAAGCACGGACGCACGCAAGCACGCCAGCACGGACGCACGCAAGCACGCACGCGAACAGTTCAGGTCATCCTATGGTCAAATTCCGGGATAGAACACAATAAGGAATACGTTCTGTTTTAGTGGGCAACCATATAAATTCGCCGTAACATGGTTTGTCACAAACGTTGTGCTGCGGAAAGTTGGTATTCATTTGAATGTATAATTTCAGTGGCATTTTGTTCCTACCTGTTAATCAAAACCATCCTTTGCGAAATTCAGAACCCACCTTCGTGTACCTAATATATTGACCTATTCGGCCATTCTACCTTCAATGAGTAATGAGACCAAAAGCCTTGCGATAGTAATTCACGTTACAGTAAGTTACGTTACGGTACGTTACGTTACGTATAACCGTTGCAACGGTTTTGCTTCACTTTGCTTTGAAGTTGTCCTCTCATCCAAGTCACATTGCAATGATCTGGTGGGAAAGCAGGCTGTAATAAGTGTGTGTATGTTCATAGGTTTGAAGCATTAAGGTTTATTTTCTGTTACTTTATGTGAAACTCATAATAAAATTCCAATATGCATGATTTGTAATTTACGTGATATTCTTGGTAATTAACGTTATATTGTAGGTCTTCCATTATAGCTCAGCCAAAGTAATGATGTGCGACACGCGTCCGTTCTTATGATAAAAAATGGCAGAATTGCCCTTGAGATTTCTTTAAGAAAAATAGACTTAGAATGATATCTTGGACGATGACAATTCCGGCCACTTTTTCACCTGAAAACGGCCAGTTAAAGTACAATGGCTGCATGTGTACATCGTTAATTATGCTAAAGTATGTTTATGATGCTCATTTTATCACAAAATGGCCCATGAATGAGGCCTTTGTACTCAAGTGTGACCTGGTAATAAATCAAACTTTCTGATCTGGACTATGGAAATCAGGCTTGTCGTCACAATACAAAAGCATTTGAATGTGTACTGCGAATGTTGAGCATGTTCCGTGCATTTAAATGCAGCTGTGAAATGTTCCGTGCATTTGCATGTGTGCCCTAAACATCTGCATGTGACACCAAACGAAATTACCCAAGCTTTGAAACGACAGCAAGAGGATATGAACCCGGGTTCTCTCCTTTGGGTCCAATGTTCTAACCACTACGACACTTCAAACAACCAGGCAAGCCTCTCTATCAGAAATAGGAGAATATATGAATAGGTCGGTTAGACTGATACGAGTAATACGTGTTTAAACATGTAAATATGTGTTTTAAAGTCTGGAGTAATGTTTTGAAATTACATATATTTGCAAACAATAACAATCTGGTGTATTCCAAGGTTATGTTTGTTTGATTTAAAAAAAAATATTCAATAACGACACCCATATATTTTATTGCTAAAATTTTAATGTGGTAAATATCACCAAGCATATAATGCCAACCTATTAATTTCAACTTTAACATACTTGCTGACATACAACCGCAATAAGTTCTAAGTTAGATATTCAACTGTACACTGTCTTCTGTCCTCCCAATAACTTGACCATGCTGCAATCCAAGCTGTGACACTAATCCGAACATATCAAACTTGTTGTAAACACAGCTCCAACATTAATGCAACAAACACCAGAAACACATGAAAGAAAACAGTTTTATGGAATACAAGTTTCAGGAAGTTTCACAATTATAATTTTCTACACGTGAAATTGACAAAGGCACATACACACATGAAATAGATTTTACATATTTACAACGGATATAGTAACGCACTGATGCAGAAAATTAACTGTGCTGCACCATCTCAACTAAAATACTAAATGATAAAATGTCTCATTTCACTAAACATTTCCTCCTAGAACTAATCCAGAGACAAAATACACTTTACAAGTGCTAACACTACATGTGTCCTAGCTAATATAAATATGCAGTAATAATAAAATAATACAATATACAACGGAATTATAACTAGATAATTGTTACGTACCATGGTAACCCACCACCTCATCTGGCATAGAAATGGCAAAAGTAAATTTAATTAACAAAGCAAATCCTAAGCCACAGTTACTTTACAAGTCTATGTACAATTCGAGCAGAGAAATAGGTAGAGTCTACAATTAGTATTATTATACTTGAAAGAAATGTTTAGTAACATCCTAGATGTTGGCATAGCATTCCTTGATGTATTTTGGGATAAAGAATACTCGTCTTCGTACTTTAACCACTCCTCAACTAAACCTCCCTTGGGTGGCTCAACTAGCCCCGTTTCGACTATAAAGCTTATTTAATTAACTTGTCATTAATGCGTGAATTGATGTAAATAATCTTTTTCTCTGTGCATAGTCGAACCATTTGTAAGTGCACAAACAACAAAGTCTGGTCACGTGCGTTGATAGTTTACACACCAGCAGACATTAATCGCAATTCCTAAAAGTTTCGAAAAACATCAGAAAACATACTTTTAACTCACATGTTCTGACTGTTGCGTGCCACAAACATAACCTATTATACGTCAATCATGTTCTAATAACATGTTCAATCACTTGGTGGTACCATGTAACTGTCGTTGCTGTACTTTCCTGGGAAACATGGGCGGCTCAACTAACCCAGTGGCTCAACTAACACTGCATTCCCCTACTTATTTGTTGAGTGGTGCTTTGCCATTTACAAAGTATTTATTTCCATACTGCATATTTGTGCTTTTACATCGTACATTTTTAAACAGTCACCATTATCCAAGTCAATGTGTCAAAACGGCTGTGTTTGCTGCTGACTAGTAATACGTATAGCAGTGCTTTCATGTCACTCAATAACACCGTAGTCACGCAAACATCTCAATTAATAATTGGCAGAATGATAGCACCTGGTATTACAGATGTACTGGCCTTCATATATAGCTTTGACAGTTGACACATAATGCAGAACATAAAACACAAATCGTCTCCACCGCAACCAATATCACATCTACTAAAAGTTAATATCACGAACGTCTGTTTTGGATAGCTTAGGAATTTTCTTTTTGGACTTTTGACTATTCACCAATGACAAACATTGCCCAATTCGACCGAAGATCAAATAAAGACAATCATTGCACTAGACTACTTTCCTTTCTTGTTCACCTCAGATCACACTAAGACAACCACTGCACTGAACAAACATTGCTTCTTGCTTTCTAGGTCATTCCATGTCGAGTCAACCAATTTCCTGGAAATTAAAAAGTTTATGTCTCAGCATGCAAATTGTAATTCGGAATCTGAGTTTCAGAAATGTAGAATTTCAGAAATTTTGCTCGTAAACTTATCAAGATTGGAGGCACCTGAAAACAGTCAAAACAACGGGCGCGGTTTTGTTCACATAATAGGGCATTACAGACATTTCCATGTAAATACCTAATTCTTTTGCAGGAGTGTCAAGTATAGCCACCTAGTCACTGGTAAAAATTTAAGTAAATTCTGAGACATAAACTTTTTGACCGTTGGTTGATTTCACAGAGAATGATCCACAGGCAATCGTTGACCTCAGTGTGTCGCTATGGAGATGCCTCCGACCTTTGTGAGCAGTGATGCAGGAGGATCTGCTTGAAGGTAACGGTCTCCATATGACTCGTCAGAGCCGGGGCTGACGTCTTGATATGGTTCACTAGAGGCATCCTCAAACACGTCATTCTCGGCCCTAAACAGACACAGCCCGTTAGCACATCCTGAAATTTCACTCCATACATTCTCTGTCTACCCAATTCTTATTGTATTAACATAATTGCTGCGTGTCCCTGTTCACGATCATGCTTAATGATTCTGGTTTGTTGGGCCTCTGAGCTCGGGTTCCTGAAGATTTAGGCACTAGAGAAGTTTTATTAGTGTACAACTGTATTATTAATATAAAAATATCCAGTTGTCACTACCCTTGGTATTCAGGGATCACTACCCTTGGTATTCAAATAAAAACCAAAAATTAACCACATAGTTTATTCAAAGACAAACTCACCACAACGCCCATAAGTGACTCTCTGTGTTGTATTGTATTTGGTGTATTGTAACTTTCATGTTTGTTTGACTTTAAAAATCAACAACCTCATTGCATAAATATTAATTCCCACTATTCAAAGGGACCAAATTAAATATTTAAGAGGAAGGAGATTCCCCTGCAGGGGGTGAAGGAAACCCCCATAATAAAATTTTTTATGAAAGTCTCAGGGGGACGTTTCAAGCATTCTGTAGCCACCTTTCATAGAAAATGTGGATTTATCTAAAAAGGAGATTATCTGAAATGGAGATTATTTGAGATTACTTTTCAAAAAGGAGATTATTGGTAAGGAAAATTATTTTTCAAAAAGGAGATAATTTCAAAAAGAGATTATTTTCTAAAAGGAGAATATTTAATTTAAAGGGAGATTATTTTTCAAAAGGTAGATTATTTGGAAGGAAATGTGAACAAATTCGCAGAAAAGATCTTCTTCCCGAAGCAGGACACTTGGCTCAGCCAGACTGATGGCAATGTGTCGACAGTCAATGACAGACTTACCACAAGTCCACCTCCCGCATGACCGTCTCACTCACGGCGATCAGTTCCCCATCCTTGGCTATCTCGTAGACTTCCACCTGTGCCAACACCTTTCCATCCTCAGTCTCCCGTGCACCCATGACGACCTCCAACACACGCAGCTCGTCCGGGGGCATCAGCTCTGTCAGACGGTCAAGGACGGCCGTCGTCCACTCGCTGTCCTCCGGTGGCAAACCGTAGAGCTGACATCTGACGGCCTGACAGAGAACCAGTCAACAATCGTGATTCAGTCTATGGTTTCATTGGTACTGAGAAGCAGATACTAGTTTTGGGAATTGGTGAAATTGTCATGATCAATCATTGGCTTTTGATCAATCAATCATAGAAGTTAATCAATATAATTGATAAATATCACTGTTTCTATGTTCGAGGTCTTAAAAAGATGCAGTTTTAAGATTCCACACATATGCTGCCATTTACCAGTGGTTTGTATGCGGCTTATTGTCTCCGATTCTGACAACTTTTACACCAGTTTCGATACTGCTGTTGTCAGTTTTTGTAATTTTTGAAATTGACATGTTGCCCTTTTGTGTTTAAATATCTTATTACCCTTTTAGAGTAAATATTCACTGGTCTTCACAATACCCTCTCAAAAGTACTCTGTAAACTATGAATAAAAATTACTAAATTATACTGGGAAATAATTAAAATTCAAACTTAAATCAATAAGCAAAAATTGAACAGACAACTGAATGTTTGTATACATGAATGCACTAATCTAGTGGTGAGAACCAATTAGGAAGGCACAGAAACACCTGGCACTGAGAAGTAGAAGCAGAGATGACAAAAGAAACACATGGTACTGAGAAGTAGAAGCAGAAATGACAAAAGCACGATATAAATGAAAGAACTAGAAATGCAAGCTCAAAGTCGTGTTCGGTGGAATGGAGTAGTTGATGGCCTATCCACCATTGAGTGAAAAGGCTTAAGTATTGGGGGGGGGTATTTACCTGATAGGGCAGATCACGGAGGTCGCTTCCCACAGGCAAGTCTCTCAGATATCTGTAGTGGATGGTGTCAATGATGCCATGGTCCACAAACATCACTTCCACCTGGACATAAAATCATTTAACAAGATTTAACAAGATGTTCCAAGGCAAGTGGACAAGGAAGCCATTGGCTTATCAAGAGTCCAACATTTTTCATCTATGTGTAACCCGCCCTCCTGAGATATGTGTCAACCTTGTTTTTAAACATATTAACGCTGCTAGCAGTTACACAACCTGTAGATAATTTGTTTCATTCATTTATTGTCCTCTGTGAGAACGAGTACTTCCTGATGTAGTTCTACTATCTTACTTGAGTGAGAAAAAAATATTTCTATCAATATTTTCATACCCATTTAATATCTTAAAAACTTCAACTTGATCTCCTCTTAACCTCCTTGTCTCTAGTTAAACCACAGTTGTTAAACCACATTCTTTTAGGTGTTCTTCATAACTAAGGTCTCTCAGTTCTGGAATAATTTTAGTTGCTTTCCTCTGTATGCGTTCAATTCAACGGCCAACTTTTGATGTGGTTATTGTATGTATACATACTCTACGTGGCAAATAAAAGTGGAACAGTGGCAGACAAAAAATTAATTCTACAGTAATCATACGATATGAACATCTGCGTTTATACCATAACGAAACTACTAAACTTCACAAAAAAATTATTACAAAAATTTGTTACACCACATTTCAGTTGTATTCAGGGTATTCATAACAGTAATTTTTTTGCAATTCATTAAGATATTTTACATACAGTTCTTATGTAAGCAACATTTTAAATACAAACATTAGATGTTGCACACATCGTGTCATGTATACATACCATTCGGCCAGGCAGAATCTTCATCACCTTTGCACGGTACCAGTTGCCGCTGTCGGAGTTCTTGGCTATACACAGCTGGTCGACCTGGGGCGATGATACGAACGCGCTGGCATTGCCCGCCTGGAAGAAACATGTAGGATATCAGGAAGAGATGTACAATTCTTTACTTCACCCGTTATTACGAGTGAAACTATATATTTACCCCGTCTATTATATAATGGTTGATGTCAAGATGAAGAAAGTTACATGCTTTACAACAGTATAAACACAGATACGAATACATATTTTGTGTAACACAGGGTCACTACAGGGTAAATGACAATGAAAAATATAGCAGCTAGCCCCTTTCACAGTAGCTACCCAAGTACAAATTCTGCTTTATAGAATAAACAGCAATAGTGTGACAGAACTGACAGAAAGATTAAACAAATTCTAGGCTATAAGCACGAAATTATAAGTGATTTTATATGACGCTTCAAAGAATAGAACACGATCTGCTAACACACTGTCAGAAAGTGTGAATATCTAACATTCCCTAAAGTAAATACTACCTTAAGGCACAATAGACATTTGATATCGAATCTGAATGAATATGAGTCACTGCAGAGGAGAAATAGAAGCAGACCTTGCCGTATTGCTCCTCGATGTGGTCTGCCACCTTCTCCAGTTGCTGCAGTCCCGGTCCCTGGCACTGGATGTATATGTCTCCCTGCTGCGTCACACAGCTCACATACACCTCTATGGTACCCCCACGCTACAACCAACACATTTCACTTACACCTCTATGGTACCCCTATGCTACAACCAACACAGCTCACATACCCCTCTATGGTACCCCCACGCTACAACCAACACATTTCACTTACACCTCTATGGTACCCCTATGCTACAACCAACACAGCTCACATACACCTCTATGGTACCCCAAGCTACAACCAACACAGCTCACATACACCTCTATGGTACCGCCACACTACAACCAAGGTAGCTCACATACACCTCTATGGTACCCCCACGCTACAACCAAGGTAGCTCACATACACCTCTGTGGTACCCACACGCTACTACCAACACAGTTCACATACACCTCTATGGTACCACCACGCTACAACCAATACAGCAATCAACTTGATATTCAGTTAGAAGCATATATTTTAAAACTTCATCCTCATCTGATTTAGCCTACTGCAAATCCGGTTTGTTTATGACCAAATATGTAGTGTGTGAATAGTTTATGTAACATCCAGTCGATAAAAAAAATCCCTATCAAATTTAGGAGGGACCTTCAAACAATAAAACTTTTTTTGATTGCAAGAAATACCCGCCTTGACACTAGAATCTAGCAAAACATTATAGTGCCATCTCGAACAGAACTATCGCCTCTCAAGAACGCAAACTTATATTACAGGTCAAGAAACTAAACTACTTCCTCACTTGGAAACATTTTACTGTCGTCTGGCGAAATTTCTAGCACGGATATAAAAGCTGGGATGTTTCTATCAACACCCACCTCGGGTAGCTTTGGTGTCAAGTCTTCTGTCTTTAGTACTTTGGCCGCAGTCTCATTAATGTTGACGTCCTCCGACGACGACGTGTCCCACAGTGTCAGCGACACTTTATCTAGCCTGCAAGACATGATAGCAAGGTAACATCACGCAGCTAATAATGTTGTATCACTATATAATACAGTGCAGACTAGAACGGGATTTCACAGTTGTTCCTTACGTCAGGAAACCATACAGCAAGAGGCCACTAGATACAGAAGCTAGGTTGTCCTCATCAAAATGTTTGGAAACCTCTAAAATGCATTATAATACTGTCAACATAACACTATGCTTACAGTGACTTACACTCCTCTCACAGTTACACCCTGCCCCAAACACAGTGAGCAGACTCAGGTGTAATCGCAAGCTAACAATGACAAGATGCAGTGAACTGTGACCCACTGTGTGAGTTCCTCACCTGTCATCCACGGCAGCGATGCATGTCTTGCCGAGGGAGATCTCCACCAGGCAGTCAATGACTTTCTGGTCCTTCTCGTAGGCCTCCAGGCCAGTCAACTTGCACGACAGTGCCTGCAACGTGTCAAGATACATTAATAGCAACACTAATATAGATTGTTTACACATCTATATGAACGACACAACTGGTTGAGAAGAGGGACCAATGAAAACGGGTCTGCAAATCCTGCGCCTTCTCAGAGCCTTCTCCCTTTTTTAAAGATTCACAACATATTACTGTCTATTAATAACATCATTAGTATGTTCACGTTTTTAGATTTTAATGTATATTAATAATAAGACTAGTATAAAAAACATTTCTTAATTATTAAGACACTCTTGGACATGTGAAATGTGATAATATCACCATGTACGGTGATCATTTTGTGAATCTAATTAAAATTGTGCATATAAAAATCTGCACATAATCATCAACTTGTTTTTGTGGCTTCAGCCCCAACATACCTGGTATGGCAGCTGATTCATCTCTCGACTCAAAGGTCGAAGGGTGTCGCGGTTGACAAAGTCTGAGTCCCCGTGATCAAGGAATGTCACTTCGCACTGAAAATAACATTACATCTTAAAAATGCTGCATTCTGCCATTGTCTAAGAACATAGTTACCTAAAATGTATTTTTCCTAAAAATTTACATTACCTAAAAGTTAACATTACCTAAAAATTAACATTATTCCTAAAATTTAACAGAGTTGAAGAAGAGAATGATATTCAAGGATACAAGCCAATCGCAAACTTTGAAGGGCCAATTCTGAGTAAAATCACAGAGAATTGTAACTCAGGAAAATACAAAAAGTTTTTAGATGTTATGCTCCATTGGAAACATGATCTCATAACTAAGGGGGGTCTTACGAGCATGCACACATTTGCATGTGAACTCTATTATTACTAAAGAAATTATTTTGCAATTAAAAGCACAATTAGGAAACAATTACTGATAAAATAATCAATCCATCAATAGGTTAAGACTTCGTTAAAATAGTTATATAATGTACTATTATTTGGAATTTGGATGAATTCAGTCACATAATTTTTATGAATTGGCTACTAGTCTCATGACGCATTAAGTGATCACAGATGGCTTATGGGAAATACATTTATTATTGATAAAATAAAGTTCATATTTGTCTTACAATGCCTAAAAGAATTACTATGTCAGAAACACACACGGACATTACGTCATGTTTGACAATCTCCACCGACAGGTGGTCAGAAAACCTCATGGCCTGGGTCTGAAGTAGTACCTCAAGTCCCTTGATGCTGAGGATGCGTACGCGGCTCCACGACGACCCTTCAGTGTCGGTGGTGCACACGGCGTAGACGCTGTCAACGTGTGGCGCAGTGTCGGGCACCGCCACGTCCGCCAGCGAAGACAACCTCTCCTCCAACTCCTCCAGTTTGTCCTGAAGCAGGCAGCAGTGCATCTTCCAATTTCCATTCAGGACAATAACACAGATGATGCTGTGTGTTTACTCCGTTATGTTACTTGTATCACAATTAATTAGATCATTATTATTATCATTATTACGATTCAAATGCATCAATAACAAACCACCGTCAAATCATTTGCTTTATCGGTTGTAAATTTGAGTCGTCAAAACAATTAATAAAAATCATTTGAGAATAAACACCCAAATTGATTTGAATACAACATGTTTGAAAGGGCTTATAGATAAAATATTTATTTAATGCCAAATATCCACACACCAAAATTTTATTTTGTTATAAAAAAACGTGTTTTTTTAACCATAAAGGGCTGGTAGACAATCCCAGCAGATGTGACTTGCAACCAAA
Source organism: Lamellibrachia satsuma (assembly GCA_033239005.1). Classification (NCBI taxonomy): domain Eukaryota; kingdom Metazoa; phylum Annelida; class Polychaeta; order Sabellida; family Siboglinidae; genus Lamellibrachia; species Lamellibrachia satsuma. Next base: position 5,430,127 of record BSQZ01000043.1, on the reverse strand, counting down.
CACATGACTCACTGAGTGGTCAGGTCCAACCAGTCTGACGGTCACTTCTGTGGTCATCTTGACCGAGGTGACCAGCACGGGCCAGTCGCTGTTTTCAGGCAACACGAGGGGCGCTGCATCACAAATAAATCGAAGTCACAACATGCAAACACTTGCCACACCGTCGTTCTATGACATGTCTTATGCCACTCAAAACTAATATATTTGTAAACGTTAAAGCTAAAACACATTTCTGTTTAATTATACTTGTGCCAGTTCATAAATTTATGTGATAATAAATTTGTATATTATGTACTAGATGGACCTACTTAAATCGTTACAGATGTGTGTGTATACGCTGATAAATTGCAACTATTGTAGTGATCATGAGTTTATATATTTTTTACATTAGTAAATGATTGCACCACTTAACTATTTCTATGTATTACATTAAACTGGTAAACTGAACTCAAGTTTTCCACAGCACTGATATTTCAAAAACAAGTCAGATCAAGTATGAACAATGATGAACTTACGTGGTTCCACTGAAGCTACGACACCGTCTAACGCCATCTGGCGATTTATTGATATGTCTGTGCTGCCATCTGTCATGTCGCGGAGGACCACAGAGCAAGTATTTTCTGCAAATAAAACGTTCGTACAGCCATAGTGCCCAGGGAGAAAATCAGGACAATGTGGGAATGGATTTGTAGTGATCAGAAAACAGTCTTCCACGACACCAACAAGCTAAATTCAATGTACTAAAATTATTATCACAATCGGTGAATGGAACAAGATGCACTGTTGTGCTTGCATGCATGCTTTACGTGAATAATAATGAATTGACACCTACAATGAATGCATGTATTTTTAGTTAGGTTACTGCCCCCCCAGCATATTTCACACCAGATATTAAAATTTTCCCAGATCAAAACATTTGTGACATTCCAAGCATAGCTCAGGGACCCAACCAGTCTGAGCAAAGGAACACATCTGTAGTTATTATGAATCTGTATGTCACAGGGGCCGTTTACTATTCGTACCAAACTAATTATCACACCCCCTCTCTGAATTACTAATTTAAAATTTTCATACTTCTTCACACAAAAAATATTGATGTAACAATGTTACAACACAGTGCACGTGTACAGGACATGTTACAACACAGTGCACGTGTACAGGACATGTTACAACACAGTGCACGTGTACACGACATGTTACAACACAGTGCAGTGTACAGGACATGTAACAATGTTACAACACAGTGCAGTGTACAGGACATGTAACAATGTTACAACACAGTGCAGTGTACAGGACATGTAACAATGTTACAACACAGTGCAGTGTACAGGACATGTAACAATGTTACAACACAGTGCACGTGTACAGGACATGTAACAATGTTACAACACAGTGCAGTGTACAGGACATGTAACAATGTTACAACACAGTGCAGTGTACAGGACATGTAACAATGTTACAACACAGTGCAGTGTACAGGACATGTAACAATGTTACAACACAGTGCAGTGTACAGGACATGTAACAATGTTACAACACAGTGCACGTGTACAGGACATGTAACAATGTTACAACACAGTGCACGTGTACAGGACATGTAACAATGTTACAACACAGTGCAGTGTACAGGACATGTTACAACACAGTGCACGTGTACAGGACATGTTACAACACAGTGCACGTGTACAGGACATGCACTAATAACCACCAGAATAAGTTCACAAACATTTATCTCCAATAATTATGTTAAAGCTTTGTGTTTTTCCAACAACTCCATGGCGTCACATTGATAATTGTTTTCCACGACGTTGTGAATTTCCAAGATGTCAGCCCACACCGTAACCGTTTACGAAAGTAAAAACAACAGTAGTTCTGTAATAGTTCACCGCGCGGTGCTGCATGATGCAACAGTGGTCATATTTCGCTTGCGACCGACATCTAAAAACGAGTATGCCGGCCTTCACCCCCCTTTAGTGCATTTTGTATGACTAGGCGAATGTTGATAGTTGAAAACGGTATGTAAATAACACGAGCGGCATAGAGGGAACTGTTCCTACCGTCTGCCTTGATCACGTCCATCTTCAGCTCTGTCTCCATCGACAGGTTGAAGAAGAAGTTGATGGCGTCCTCGCTCCATGTCTCGCCCTGCAGACACAACGATCTCATGCAAACGTCAGCCCGACAACCATTCATGTCCAAGCATAGCAATATTTAAAAAAATTTATTTGCCTATTTAGTATTTATTATTATAATTTTTTTATTTATTTATTATTATTGTATTGCTATATAATCATTGTACTGTATTTATTTTACAATAATTCTCATTACTAGTGGTATTTGAATTTATTTATTTAGTTATTTGTTTATTTAGCAATCCTAGATTATCTTATTAATTTTTAATATGCTGGAAAGCACCACAAACAATTTTAGATCTGGTGCTATACTAAATAAATTATATTATTACTATTACTGACAGGTCTTCCCATTTTCAAACCCAAAGCGAAATTGGTTCATGTCAGTTTCCCTACATCCAAATAACTCGCCGACAGGTTTGGTGACCAAACAAGATAGGAATGACATGACATGTGACTACTGAATATTCATATACCTCGGCTGGGAAGATACCATGGAGGGAACATCGGATGGCCTGGGCTGGTTCCTTGCAAAGGCTCTCCAGGATGCGGCTAATCTTGGACGCTGGCACCGTGTCGCAGTTTCCAAAGTCAACATACATGACTTCACACTCAATCTGTCAAAGATTTAACAAGATTGCCATTCAAAGCAACAAACTCCATATGGCAAGTGACAAGGAACCCAAATGTTGACCTACCGAGATTCCAACAGTTTATCATCACTGCCTTAGTCATCTATATTTGTCAAATATCTGTCAATTTTAAATGAGGATTCGTTCAAGAAATGTGTCTCCAAAGAATTCAACAGTAAAAATATGCCCTTCACAACTGTGGCACTCATAAGAACGACTAAAATCAGAACAGCTTGTTGCCTTTATCAAAAGCAATATCAAGAGATATTTATTATTCACACAGGCCTTTATCATAATATCTTGACAGCACCGAGTGTGGCAGTTATTATGTGTGACAAACAAAGAAGATGCAGCGGTCTCACCTCGTCGGCCGCAGTGTGGTGTACTGCGAGGATCAGGGCGCGATACCAGTTGCCGTCCTCGTACTTGGCGACACAGAACAGCCCCGGCTCAGGGTTGAGGATATTCTTCGGACTTCCACGGCCCTGTGAGGAACAAGTTTGTTGTTGTGCAATTGGTGGTGAGATTCAGTCTAATACAGTCACAACTCCAAATATATTTATTAACTGATCTCTTTACATGTTCAGTTTGCGAGACACACATCTAGAGATTTTTAACAGATAATACTGTCGCATAGGTTTGGTAGTTAGAAAGGGGGGTTACCTCGTAAACACCAGCGAGCTCGTCCATGATTTCATTGATGGTTGAATCGGCACACTGGACGTAGAAGTGTGAACAGTCCACCAGATGGCTTATCAGCACCGTAATGGTTGCACTGCAATGATGGTCACATGAGAGTAATGGCAGTGCTACTTTGACAATCCTTGTGCACAAAAAGTATTGTGCACCTAACAATTATTTAAAAAGCCAGATGAGGTGAGTCACTTGGTGCAGATGGGGGGGGTGAGGGGTCGACCACCAAAAATAGCACAGGCGGTGAAACAGTGAGGTCGCGGGAAAAGACCACAATTAAGATGGGAAGGTCAGCTAAGAGGAATGTGAGAAAAGATAAGGGGGAGGAAAAGTGGAGGGGAACGGCTGTACCAACAGGAAGCAACGTGGCAGTACAACAACTAGTCAGTCTCACCCCTTTACGGGAACTACGAGGAAGAACATCATTTGATTATCCCCAGAAATCAGTCTAACCTGAACATCACAATGCTGAGAAATGGCACTTTTAAAATATTTGCAAATACACCAAAACATGTTTAGCAACATCTGTCTAGCTTGGAGGGAGTCAGCTGGTCAGCTCCAGAAGAACAATTAGAAGTGTACGAAACATTTAACAAGAACAGCAATTACTGCAAGTAAACGCTCCAACAACTACACACTTTGTATCAACACATCATATACAACATGAATGACAATAACTATTTATTTTTATACAATTTACAAAGGGTAGGAATTCAACTTACTCTGGCTTGGGAACAGTGGCAGGTGGCACTTTGAAGTGCTCCATCTGAAAATCACCACACAGTCTTACTACAATTGCTAAACGTTTCAAAGCAAACACCTCCAACATCGGCTCATCGATCATCACCAAACTTTACATGCACGTTTGCCCGATTACACTACACATCTTAGTAGATCTAAGTTCCACCATATTAAATAATTAACCAATTACTTTTATGCTAATTCCTCTGGCAATATCAAGAATCCCATAACTTCCATATTAGTTCTGCAAACTACTGCATTTGCCCATTTGCATTCAAACTGTGTGCATTTTGTCCAAAGGTACGGAGAAACTGAGTGAACATCAACATAGTCGTGACTGTATATGGCAGGTACAGATATATTTACTGCCTATCACAACCAATTAACACCTTTACACTTCTCCCATGGTAGACATGTTTCAACAAACTCAACCATTACTTCTTCTAAAAGGTAGGTGTATAAAGGAATCAGTTATGTGAAATTACCACACAAAATGTAATAATATAACGTGTCTTATACAGCGCCAGTATTTGCCTAGACAAGGTGCTCGTGATGCTTACTCCACTATCAGAGCAAGAATCATGTGCTTTGTTCATATACTTCCACCACTGAAATGTCATCACTGTCAACGGTCTCCTCCCAGTACTAATACAGAAAGTGACAGAAAGTGAAGTGAACTAAAGCAGCAGATATGGTAACCACCATGGATGTCTGTGTAACATGGTAACCACCATGGCTGTCTGTTTAACATGTTAACCACCATGGCTGTCTGTGAAACATGGTAACCACCATGGCTGTCTGTTTAACATGGTAACCACCATGGCTGTCTGTGTAACATGGTAACCACCATGGCTATCTTTGTAACATGGTAACCACCATGGCTGTCTATGTAACAAAAGTGATATGTTACCTTCGAGGTTTGCACAAGTCTAACTGCTTTTTGCTCAGTGACAGGGTACATGATCTTCCGGTTTGAAGCAGCCATCCTGAAAATCAAAGCAGAGAACCACATTTAACCACATACTTCCATGATTCCACAGGGATGTTACTCAGGTATGGATTAATTTATACAAATTGGCACAGAGCAAATTTCACTAACACATCAAGCTTTTTATCAATTTAGCGTCTTATGCCAACTTTACATATGCATAAACAGATGGAATTATGTCCAAATTTACAATCACTAAAGCAACAGCCAAGTGTCTGCATCTCATAGAAACTTTAATTATTTCAAATTAGGAAGAACTATTCTAGCACATGAACTAGCAAGTTAATTTAGATGTAAAACGAGCAATAATTACTGGCAGCGCCCATGGATGAACTTAGAAGAGTCGAACATCGTTAATCTGAAGAACTGATGTCTGGATTAAGTTTTCCAGACAGATGAATTATACACACGTTTTTGAACATCAATATGCATCAAACATCGATTTACTGTACATAAATATGTTGATGTATACTGTTTTTATTATATCGCTGTTAGAATCAATCACTTCAAAATATTAAAATGAATGTGTTTACCTTATTATCAGTGTTCCGAATAACAAGCAAACAATTGTTGATCGATTCAAAATTATCGAATTGTTGCATTAAGATTTTCAGTAAAAGTAATGTTTAGTGCCTGATTTAGACTTCCAAATCTGGCGACTACCAGTATTGGCATTTAGAAATACCATTCCAATAAGATGTTCAGATAAAAATGCTTCATAATTATTGGCGTCTGCATTAACAAGGGTGCAGTGGTACACAAAAACCTACTGTTCCAGTTTGATGATGTCTGTCCATTCTTCGATGAGTTGGAGGATGTCTGCTGGCGGTTCCTCCCAGTAGGTGGCTCTGTACTCCGCTGCCAACTGGGCGATCCAAAGTCCACTTACATGCTTCGATGCAATCTAACATCAACAAATTACGTATGTGCTGACTCATGTATATTTCATGCAAGATGAAATGTGAAATCAAATGTTCACTCCCTTCCAAATATGAATATTTCATATAAAAAAGCACCCCCTGAGTATGCATTTAATAATGGAATATTCACCCTCTCAATTGTTCATCTATGGAAAGTTTTGCTGCTCTAATAATGATCATGCACTCTAAAGCAATAGAATTTAGTACACACAAATTTCAACACATTGTATCAGAGTATAGTTTCAAGTTACTGTTCACTACTAAGACAAAAAACAAACCAATTATCTAAATTATGTATACGATACTAAATCTTACTGAGAAACATTGCCATTCTACATAAACAAACCATTTTAACTAATCTGATACACATTTTACTTGGGAAGTATTACGTGAAACCAAAATGAAACATTCAGGTGTTATAGTTTTACTTACTAAACTTTACCCTAAAGTCTCCCAAACTATGTGTGCTAATTTGAAATGCAGTACATGGTGCAGGTACCAAGTGATAGACCACTTCCAGAAATGAAAAAACTAACCTCTTTTACTCTCTTCTTGACCTTGTCGTCGGTGCTAGGTTCTGTCAAACAGAAACACCATGATAAACAACAACATACATACATCATCCACAAACGTGCACACACTATATATATATATGTATATATATATATATATAATATATATATATATATATATATATTAGTGCCCTGCACGGGCCTAGAATTTGATCCCAAGCCCGGCCCGCAATTAGCAGTTAGTCAGGCCTAAACAGAAACACCATGATAAACAGAAACACCATGATAAACAGAAACACCATGATAAACAGAAACACCATGATAAACAGAAACACCATGATAAACAGAAACACCATGATAACACAGAAACACCATGACAAACAACAACATACATACATCATCCACACACGTGCACACACTAAATATATACATATATATATATGTATATATATGTATATATATATATATATATATATATATATATATACCCGGCCGCGCATATGTGTGTATATATATATACTATATATATATATATGTGTGTATATATATATATATATATATATATATATATATATATATATATATATATATATATATATATATATATATATATATATACGCACACAAATATATATGGTACTAGCTGAGTTGCACGGGAGAAAAGGCAGCCAATGCACGAGTTCCTTGCACTGACCAGTCAAGTTTTACTAGAGCAATGCCAATGATACAACTTCTTGGCCCAAAAATCATGTTGATGGTTGGAGACAGCTCATTGTGGATGTCACCAGAAGTTACGTATTCTACGTCAAACATCCACATAAGTTCCTTCATAAGATCCCATCCCCTGGGGATTAAAAAAAATTATAATGGACCATCCCCGTGGGTCCCCAGGCACGCCTACAAAATGTCAGCCCCATACATGCGAAACTGACGGAGATATGAGGGAATAAACAAACACGTAGAAACACACTGTTTTGTAGACAGGAAATATAAAGGAAACAGCTCTGACGTGCAGCAACATCTGAAGACAACTCCTGCAGCCAGCCACACAAGGACTGCAGGTTGGTCTCAGTGCAAACAACATTCACAGTTCTGAACTGTATGACTTTGTTTGACAGTAAGCTCACCAGATGGCGGTGTTGCAGTGCCACTTTTTGCTGCCGCGCCCTTCTTCTTTCTGTTTGCTTCACTTCTCTTGTCATCTTTTGGCGCTGATGGGAGAAACGCATGACATGATGAAGGCTCCTACATGTGACACTGCTTGCTTTTGTGTCCCAGCCACATTCAAGCACTCTCACCTGGATTAAACTCTCGGAGCAGTCAATTTCACAATACACAAAACAATTTTTGTAGGCATCCACTTGAACGATTTTACAACACAACAATCATTCTTTTATATATGTGCAAATAATGTATATCTGGATGCACATTTAGACATGATTTACAGTTTGAAACAGACAGGCTGTTGTTTATTTCAAAAAGATGATCTCAAAACATCAACATTTGACCCTGCATGAAATTGGTTTCACAGGGTGGAGGGAGGGGTGGAGGCAGGGGTGGAAGGAGGGGTGGAGACAGAGGGTGGAGGCAGGGGGTGGAAGGAGGGGTGGAGATGGGGGGATGGAGATGGGGGGTGGAAGGAGGGGTGGAGGGAATGGATGGACACAGGGGGGTGGAAGGAGTGAAGGCAGGGGGTGAAGGCAGGGGGTGGAGGGAGGAAATCAGCAGCTGTGTCAGTTACTTTTGTACATTGATGCAAATGTCCAAAAACATCATATTTTCCGATGACAGTTAAGATTTTGAGCGCTCGCAAGCAATTGTGCATCTGGTATGCAATGGTCACAGCACAAGAGACGCAGACAGGAGTTTCGTGTAGTGTTGTGCATTGATGTTTTGTGAGGATCCCTAAAGCGCATATCAGTAAGCAGACCGTGCAATGGGACGCACCACTAATGGACAGTTCCTGGCAGGCATTCTGGGCAGCCTTCTCCTCCGCTTCTTCTGCACTTGGGAAGACATCTTTCATCGCATGAACAGATAATAACATCAACGATGCGGAGAGTGCAATGTGACGGGGCACTTAGATATACCAAAGATATGCACACAAGATACCAAACTCGGGGAGCTTCCATTGCCCACTCACGTTATTGACGTGACGGTGGTGTCACTGTTCAGATGGCGACTGTAATGGCAAGCTGCTTTCAACTGCTATATGCAGAACTACATTACTAACATTTTGCGGCTGTAAAAGTTCCTCAAGCATTTTTGTATATCTTCAAACAGAATAAAAGATGATGCCAATATAAATATGATTCTCTTAGAACAAAATATTACCACTAAAGTTGCAGATAAATGCATTAAAGTGAATGAATGAAAGGGGACACTGTAATTACTTATTATAGGCAATGTCAGACACACAACATATTTCACTTGATTTTACAAAAAAATTTACATAACAGTTCACAATAAGCACCTCAGAAAAGTTATATCGAATGGCTCTTTGATGTACACAAGTTTAATGTATTGCATTTTGCCATACAGCACATGTGGTAGTAATTTCGTATAACGTAAAACATGCCTAACATGTCATAAAATATGATCCATGACAAGTACAACTTTCAGCTGGCATGTACAATTATCATCCAAAATGTGATGAACAACCTGATGGTGCATGGCTTACAGTTTATAATAGCTGAACATAGACAGCCGTTTTCACAGAAAACTGCACAAAAACTTTTTTGAAGCGCCATTCATGCAAACGCCAAATCTACTTCGACCGAGCCGCTGTTCACAAGGTGGCGCTGCGATCGCACAATACCCACTGGCACCGCCGAGTTTGGTATCTTACTGTGTGACTATCTTTGGACATACTATCAAGAAGACGTAGTACTGATCATTTCAAAAGAATTCTGAAAATTTGTGATCGGAAAACATAGAACTGCTGATGATGACTGCGGGAGAAACTTCATGAAACTGCAAATCATTGTTGATGATCATCAATTGCAATAGTAACACTCCAGACGAACAAAACTTTGGTTTTACATTTCTTTGGTGAAGCTTCGTGAAGACATTGAGACATGAAAATATGCAAAAAAAACATAGTGGTTGTGCTTTTGGTCATGCGTGCACGCGTGCATCTAACTATGCACTATGGCGTGTGAATACATGCAAGCTCACACACATATATATGTGTGTGTACTCAAGTTGTATACACGTACATACATGACGTGAAAACATGCAAGCTCACTCACTTGTATATACGTACATACATGTAACATTTGTAAGTTACTACAATGCTATGGGTCAGATAGTGCAACTCAGATTTAAACATCTTGTAGCGGCCATGATGTCAACAACACATTCCGTTAAAAGAAAAAAGGGTGAACGACGGAAGAATGATGGTGAAGACAACTCACGCAGACTGCCAAAGATGACGCCATCGATCTCGGTTGAACTGACATATCTGTTGGGGTTCTTCTTCGTGCCGACGCAGGCTGTCTCATAGCTGGCCGACGTGCTGTTTTTCCGTAGGTAACTGGCCAGCATGGTTTTGAACTGCGCGTCAATGACGTCTACGACACATTGTCAACAACAGTCAGGAACAACAACTAACAACAGGCACTAACAACAACAGAGATTAACTTCCAAATGTCTCGTTTCACAACAAATCAACCTATCTAGCATCCATTATGACATGCTAGTTTGTTTATGCATGTCATTTAAGAGTTTTGATGATATCATCGGACAAACTGTTATTGCTAAGTTATCTTCTAAAAAAAAACTATAGACATTTATTCCAAATTGCATTTCCACCATAAATCTTCGGTTGTCCCTCATTCTGATGACTTTTGCACGGCCTTTTCATGATTCTATTTTGTTGCACCTCTTGAGCTCAGGTTCCTGAGGATATAGGTGCCATAGAAGTTATGAGATGTGAACTATTGAATCAGCTTTAAAATATGTGGCTATAACAACTCATAAAAAATAAAGAGACACTACAACTACTGTGGGAAAACACTGAACACATTCTAAATGTACCACTAACACTGGTACATACATATAAAAAAATGAAAATGTTATATTTTAAATTCAATAATGATAATCAAATTCTGCAAGAAGATTTCGACATATGTTGCATACGTGTAATCATGTGATAAGGGAAAACTTACGTTGTCTGACAGGATCCCTGGACGAGTTACTCAACAACTTTCTCTCTGTAATGGACAATGAAACACCTGAAATAAACAACCAGGTGTTTAGTTCAATGTCATATCATTATACAAAACACAGAAATTAATGAAACAAGACACGACAGACTGGGTGTAAGATTTTCAGCGTCCACACTTCTAAGGAAGATACCCTAATGGTGTTGAATTGTTCACGTGTGAATACAAATGTTGACCAGGAGAAAGTTCAGGGAATTGATAAGCATTGTTTGCAATCAACAAGCAAAAACGTTGTTAAGCTTATTATTTGTTATATAACATGATATAACAGCAACCTCAAGTAACTTAAAAAGTTCAGCGTTAATTACTTAATAATGCAATAATCACTAGGAAAGGCAACCTTACTTGGTGGTGCACTTTCTCCCCCCTAGGTGTTGCTACTGGACACTAACAAGACACACATATGTGCTCAAAACCTCCAAGTATACAGCAGTCTGCTAATCTTACAACTGCGACAGTTACAGTGGATGGTTTAAACTTACGTCATTGCCATGGCAACACAATCAACATGTTATTTTTAGTAACGTAATTGTTTTGCAGAAAACTTATTTTCTAAAGCCAGCTTCCAGAATCAAATTCTGTTGTGAACCTTTTACCGGATAGTAGGTTAGGTAGGTAGGGTTTTGTGCATGTCACAAATGATGCACCCTGGAAGATTGGGGGGGAGCACGTCCACTGCATCACTTGAAATGTTTCATAACAGTTCCAGACAGATATTAGACAAGTATAATTTTCTCTGAACACATTGTCAATTCTCAACTTGTATACTCCTAACAGTGCATCCTTGGGCTAACGCATCAGTACTGGATTGACACCAGGTAGAAGGGATCAATGGCTTCTAATGCTTCCTCTGAAGGACACAGACAATGTGTGGCGAATTTTTTTCTTCAAATTTTCAATTTTCGAATACCTGTCCATCAACAGTCCAGTGCTCTAACTGCCGAGCTACCTTGCCCCATCCACCCACCCACCCATTGCCTGTCATTGTGACAATTTGCAGAACAGTACTTACTGGACACAACTGAATTTTGAAGCATACGATTACTCAAAGCACAACAATAACATATTAGTTTTTTGGCATGAAAGACAAAAAAATTCTAAGTTTTACGTTTCATTTAATATGAATTATCAATCATGATACAGCTGCCACATAGTTGCTATTTGACAAATGCTGAGGGCTCAGACCACAATTATACTTTCCATGCTGTTCAAATAAACAAATGCCTAAAAATCAGCCAACTTCAGTTATGATTCCTTTTACCAGTGAGATGGTGGATTTGAGCACCATCTCACTGGTAAAAGGCACATCATGAACTTTAGCGTTTCTGATGGGCTAGTTTTAACACAGTCACCAATGAGGATGTAAACTACGGTCTGATCCCCAGGGTCATGAAAATTTGAACTCACGGTCCTCGCGTGCGAGATGTGACGATAATGATGATGTGTCACTATCTGGACTGCTCGGAGACGAGTCGTCGTTGAAGAAGAGTTGGACGTCGGAGTTCTCCATGTTTCGCTGCTTCTCGAGTCGCTGGAACCGTGGGGCTATCTTGTACGTCTTGCCGTACTTTACGATCTCAGTTGGGACGTCCTCCTGTCCCTTCACGGTAATCTGCAGACCAATAGGCTGCGACCCAGTCTCAGTGGAGCTCTCACGAAATCGGTTTATCGTTGGCGAGATTTTCATCCGATCAAACTTCACACACAACCTGCCCGAATTCGTACTGGGCACGAGTTTTTTCGGCTGAAACACCACCACAGATCTGGTACACGTCATTGCTCATTTAAGTTCACAGTGCTTCAACTGACAGAGACGAAAATGCCTGCCCTTTTTACCTTTTCACTTAATCAGTGCACATTTGATCAGATGAGACAGACTCAAAATAAATGTTCACTTGTTGAAAATGGCCAAACCAATAGGGATAACTAAACAAACCAATAGGGATAACTAAACAAACCAATAGGGATAACTAAACAAACTAATAGGGATAACTAAACAAACTAATAGGATAACTAAACAAACTAATAGGGATAACTAAACAAACTAACATATAATAACAACAAAATAACCTGAATCACAATTATCATCTAACCCAACTATTCAGTTACTTATTTATCAAAATTATGATTCATCTATTATCTACCAACTTGATGAATTTAATAAACATGCATGCATGCATGCATGTTTATTTTTTCTTGTTAACATATAATTTTCTTAATTTTAAAATAACATGTATTCACACAAGGGAATATTAGGAAACTGCATATATAACCGGCAAACCATACCTTCACTCGTTTCATGAGTAGTAATTCTATTGCTATCTATACAAATATTTCAAATGAAAGACTAATTAAAACTACATGATACTTGAAACAAAAGAATATAGAATACTTCAAACTACAGAATACTTAACTAGAGAATATTTCAAACAACAGAATACATCAAAGTATAGAATACTTCAAACAACAGAATACTTCAAACCATAAAAGAAGTTTCATTACAGACAGAAGTGCAGACTGTCACAGATAATCAGATATCACACTTAATGGTTCTGGTTTGTTGCCCCCTGAGCTTGGATTTCTGAAGAGTTAGGCACTCCTTGTTGGACCTTCCCAACACTTGGTGTTCTTTACACCCAGATCACAGAATGTTCCCAGCATAATGGCAACAGGCTGCCTTTACCACTATGAAACGTACAAAGTTTGATCATTTGTATCGTAAAGTCATGTTATAGAGCATACACTGCACCTATTTGAATCATAAAGTCATGTTATATAGCATACGCTACACCTATTTGTATCGTAAAGTCATGTTATATAGCACACACTGCACCTATTTGCATTTTAAAGTCATTTTATATAGCATACACTGCACCTATTTGTATCGTAGTCATGTTATATAGCATACGCTGCACCTATATGTATCATAAAGTCATGTTATATAGCATATGCTACACCCATTCAAACACCTTCATAAACCACATTAAAAAAATCTACTTTCACCGCTATCTGTCTAATTTGAATGTCTCAGGGTTGAATGTCATACATAGCATGTGGAATATAATTTAGTGGTGTTAATTGTATGTAGTTGACAGCTGTTTACAAATGTACTGAACAACAAATTCAACATTCACTGAACAGGTAATGGTCAAACTATATGAGATAAACATAAGTTCATTAATAGACATTTAGGAAGCGAAGACGCTAGAACAGATATACATGGCTGTAGTTTATACCAGATAACACGCCTAAAACAATCAGACTCTGTACCTTTCACAGATTGTGGACAACAATAGTTATTTTAGCAAGCAAGACAATGGTTATTTTACTACTTAGCCTTTACTGGCTCATACCTAGTTTCACCACCACCACAAACAAATTCAAATAGAAAATGTTCTGGTGTCTTTTGAGAATATGGACCTTGGTGAACCTTATATAAAGATATTTTCGCTTGCACTTAATTAAAAAGTATAAGATTTTTCAAGTGCATTTTAAATAGTTTTCCATGTTCAGTCTTTCCCTTAAGGTGCAGTTAGTGTGTTTAAAAAAATTATACATATCTAGTGTGTTCCACAACATTTTACTCATTTTAATCATTAGCGCCGTAACTGATATGTGTGATTGCAAGTGTACATACATTGTACATCTGTTTGTACATACATGTACTTACATATATGCGTGCATACATACAGGCCTTGACATTAAGCCTTTGTACACAGTGATTGAAACGATGACCTGTGGCAGGGACTAATAGAACAAAAACAATCTAAAACTATGGTGACCCACCAAGCCAGTAAAATATGAAAACTTGTGGTCCGAACTGACCCGACATCCGAAAAAGGTGCTGAGCCAGTGTTAATTTCAAGGCATGTATGTGAAAACATACACACTACATTAACGCACATATTAAAAAAAGTATTTGAAATACTTCCACAAAATATTCCCGTCTGCATTTAAACTAACCCAACTCATCTACAAAAACAAAACAAAACATCTGTGTTTAATTACTTTTGAAAGTATCTGATCTGATCAGTTTCAGCCAACAGTTCTTAAATAAACTGCATGCTAAAGGTGATAGTGAATAACTGAAGAAATTAAAGAAAAATTATCTATTTTGTCAACCTTAAGTGCTGCAGGCATTACTACAAAAAAGGTATATTCAATTGAAATGTTAGACGAGGTCTGCCAGTTGCATGGCATGGGGCATAAATCATTATAATATTACTTATTGCAAAGTGGACCAAATAAAAGAAAAAAGTTGTTGCCATAGCAACACAAGAAATATGCTGTCAATTCCACAGAAAATACTGGACGATATTTAAATATTAAAGAAAATGTTGTGAGTTTGAAGTTCACAAGTCAGAGTTTGTGATTTCCTACTAAACAGATAAAATATAACTTAATGATTAAATATTAACACATAAATTTGGAGAATTCCAACAGGCATGTAAAGTAAATAAAATAATACATCCATTTATTTTTGAAAAAATCTTCACATACCACAACTTTGTTACTGCTATATGGTAACTACAATCTATTTAGTAATTTTTTACCCGCGAATTCAAAAGCGCACCTGTAAATAAAAAAACTGCTCAGGAGTTTCAGATATTTGGATGACTTTGCAGCGAGCATACACAGAAAGCATAGTAATAAAACCAAGGAGTGCCACCATGCCATCACACCACGCCAGCGACCGAAAGCATGAGACACATACAGAAAACAAGATGAAAGCAAACAGTGCATCGTCACGACTACCACAATAAACACACAAGCCACACACCGTCGTGGCCTGATCTAGCGCCCTTTTGAATAATCGTGATTTTGTCACTGTTGCCCGGCCTACCCTCGGCGGGGTAATGTGTGCCAAGGGGAACCTTCCTTGTAGTGTCACTGGTGGAGGGGATGATTCCGTTGTCTCGGGAAGCGGTTCCTTTGAAAGCCATGCAAAGCTCTTACATTGGGTGCAAACAAATGAACGCAATGAAGATAACAGGTTAAATGCTCTTTCTAATGATGACGACTGAAGGCAAAACAATAGAAACTACTCAGGAGAAAAATTTGTTGACATTAATTTTCAATCTTTCCAACTGTTTTGGGTTATTTAATTTTGTTTTTAGAAACTGCCGTCATCAAAAAGCCACACAATCTCCAGAAATACTCAAACGGAAATACATAAAATGGCTTGATGACATATAATAAACAAGATTGTAATCATGAAGGATGGCTGATTGATGACAGAAGTCGAATCACAATGCTGACATGAGTGACAAATTGGCATACCATTGAGGAGCTCTCGCTGGTCTGCACAGCAGACGGGCACTGCGACACGGCACAACACGTCGTCGACTCTTGTTGGGGGTGAGGGGCAGCGTAGTTTCGCATAAACTCTAACCGAGCTTCCTGCTTTGGGCACGGCGCAATGTCTTTGCTCACTGGATGCGACTGTAAGACTTGTGATGGATGTGGTTTAACATTCTGTATATTCCTTGATGGGAGCTGCCCATCGAGACTCGTAATCACTGACTGCGGACGGGTGTTCTGTGACGGACGTGGCCCTGCAAGGTTGTTACACATAAACTGCGACTTAGTGTTCTGTGAGGAGCGCGGCCCGGTAAGATTGCCATGTACAAACTGCGACTTAGTGTTCAGTGAGGAGCGCGGCCCGGTAAGATTGCCATGTAGAAACTGCGATGGAATGTTCTGTGATGGGCGCGGCCTAGCCAGGTAGCTACTAGTTGCCTGTATGTTGTGTGACAGGTGTGCAGTGGAACTCCGTATCGCGTGTGATGGATGCCCATATTGTGGTGATCGAGCCCCAGCAAAGCTACGCGTCACGTGTGGCCGTTGTGGGGCGCGCATTCCAGGATTTGTACGCGTCGACCATGATGCCTTATATGCTGGCTTCCTCAGATACCCCTGCAACATAATGCAAAGTGACATTATAGCAAGGTGACAGTTGAGTCAACAATAAAAAGTGACACTGTAGCAATGTGACAGCTGAGTTAACAGTAAAAAAGTGGCACTATAGCAATGTGACAGTTGAATTAACAGTAAAAAGTTACAGTTGAGTCAACAGTAAAAAGTAACACTGTAGCAATGTGTTAATTGAGTTAACAGTAAAAAGTGACACTGTAGCAATGTGACAGCTGAGTTAACAGTAAAAAGTGACACTATAGCAATGTAACATTTGAGTCAACAGTAAAAAGTGACACTGTAGCAATGTGTTAGTTGAGTTAACAGTAAAACGTGACACTGTAGCAATGTGACAGTTGAGTTAACAGTAAAAGTGACAGTTGAGTCAACAGTAAAAAGTGACATTGCAGCAATGTGACAATCGAGTTAACAGTAAAAAAGTGGCACTATAGCAACGTGACAGTTAACAGTGAAAACATGACACTTTAGCAATGTGACAGTTGAGTCAACAGAAAAAAATGGACACTTTAGAAATGTGACAATTACAAATATACAAAGTGTTTTAATCATCATAATACATTTTTTTTAAACATGTCTTACACATAACAGCAAATGTAATAAATTTGCAATACATTGTTTGAAATCTAGATGTAGTCTACCCTATTGTTCATTTGAAACAAATTAGCGTTTCTGCAATATTACAAGAAAAAGAATCATGTTTAAGCTGATAATGAGAAAGTGACATTGGAGTCATGTGATGGTTCAGTCTACAATAAAAAATGACACTGGAGTCATGTGGTGGTTCAGTCTACAACAAGAAAGTGACATTGGAGTCATATGATGATTCAGTCTGCAATACAAAAGTGACATTGGAGCCACATGATGATTCAGTCTACAATAAGTGACACTGGAGTTATGTGATGGTTCAATCTACAATACAAAAGTGACATTGGAGCCACATGATGATTCAGTCTACAATAAGTGACATTGGAGCCACGTGATGATTCAGTCTACAATAAGAAAGTTACATTGGAGTCATACACGGAAGTTGTCGACAATAAAAATGTGGATATGGTTGAAAGAAACAAGCATCACCATATTATACAAAAGCCTTCCTATGTGTTTTGACGATAATACGGGACACAACAAATGTGTACCTTTGCAGGTTTGCTGCGGATTTTTCGACTTTTGTTCGACTTTTGTGCTGCCACCATGCGCTGTATGTGGGCAGTTGATGCATCGGCCACAGCAAAGTATGTCAAATCACCCTCGGGGCTCCTGAACACAAGACAGGGTCATTGATATCCAACAACACAATCTCAGCACACGTTAAGTTCCATCTCATAGTCATGCACATCTACACTACAATTCCCAGCTACCTAGCAGTGAATTGGCAAAATTTTTTTCACATGTTTGCCTACTTGCTAATTTTTTCACCTGAGGACAGATTGTGCCAAATATACTAACTATTGGTGCTCTTTTCCACCAAACTACACACACCTATGTATTCAGTCATTGCCACACACCTTCCTAAAATGTCTGGCCTCGTAGTGCTGCATTATTGTTAAATAGTATGAAATTTTACAAGTCCACCATGTATATCTAAAATGTCACAATCTAGTCCCAATTAACTTTCAGTCGTTCTCTCTTAGCATGTTCCTTTCCAACAAACATTCAAATGAGCATGTACAACTTGATCTTGACCAAACCAGATAGCATTTAACAATAACCTGCACAGCTGGAATCGAGCCATCTAAACAGAGCAACACAAACCTTCCTATTCTGATGGTGTCTGGTATTGTCTCAATGAAGGCATTGAGACTGGGGAATCCCAACTTCCTGAAGGGGACGTCTTCCCCCATGATGCCACGAAACTCACCTGCAAAGGGGGACATGAAAAATTACATATCTGAACATGTCTAGGAATGTTCACTTAACACTTTCAAGGAATGTTCAGTGAAGCAACATTTAAGCAGTAAATAAAAATTCTACTTTTATTGTTTTAACTACAGTTGCATCTACAAACTAAAATTTTTATTTATAAATACCATGTACTGGATAAAAATACAAGGGTACACTTACAGCCATATTTCAAACATTAGAAAGACAGACAGAATTTAACAAATAAGGTCTTCCAACACGGTTTATTATTTATGAAATAGCATGGCACAGATGTAAGGCACAGCAAAGCTCGACGCTTTGGTTAGCATATGAACAACAGTTACTAAAATAAAGACAAACCGAACTGTCATCAAATATACCGTACAGTTTTTCAAGTGGGTCATTTTTGTGGTGGGATGCACTAACGGGGGGCTAAATAATAGAACGCAAGACTGGAGCTACAAGACAATTATAATAATAAACTTCCATCGCACCTAAACCCCTGGGAACCCAAGCTAAGAGTCGCAACAATGCAGAATCGTTAAGCATTACATCATGAACTCACAAAAATATAAAATTATGAAATTTTTTAGAAACAAATAAGGCGACATGCTGTGAAAAAACCTTAAAAATATGGAGGTAGGATTCAGTTCGGGTGTGGGGGGAGCTATCTTTGGGGAGTAGAAACCTTTGTTGTGTCTAGTATCTACCGTGCCTCACTTGGAGTCGCTACCCTACCATTGAATCGGTGAGCGGCCACGCCTCCCTTGTTGCTCTGTACGACCGCTCGTAGAAGTGGCTTCACTTTTTCTGCGTCCATCTTCTACAAAACACACAATCACAAAGATGTAGCACATCACGGGCGGTATTGACCGTCCGATGAAGTAACCCTAATGTGAAAACTATGTAAACGTAAATTTTACAAGCCAGTGTGCTTTGCCAGGGTCGTAACAACAGGCCCATTTCATTACGTTTTAATCATATCAGCTGCAGCAGATGACTGAGTCATATTAGGGTGTAGTAGCTCAGCGTTACAACACTAGACTGTCAATCAAAAGATCTGTTGTTTCGGAACGTGGGCAACCTCATTCACCCCACTTTGCCTGTGTCCTTCAGACAAGACGCTAAAAGCATTGGTCTCTTCTACCTGGTGTCAATGCTACAAACTCTAAAAATAAACCACTACTACATAAACCACTACTGCTAGCCCTAGGTAGGGCTGTTTGGTGTATAACATCCAAGTTATAAGGCTGTCATGTTAAATTATTTTATTGATTGAAGTTGGCAGCAACACCAGAGTAATGCACTGACTCAAACACTAGTTATTGTCAACACATATAAACAAGGCTGCCATGCCAGATCTGTCAGTCAGTCAGTATAGCTGCACATCAGGAGGCAGGAGACACAGCATGTTACTGTGCGAAGGACTGCTTACAGACATAAATAGAACACACTTTAGTTTATAGGGGGATGATTAATTATGTAACTCTATGAAACTGCTAAAAAGGAATTTATCCAGTCCGTAGGACCGCTCCAAACACTTTACACTTCAGCTAATAGCTGTTATGCCATTGTTAGAGCAACCCTGTCACATGTCAGAGGCCCTGGGTTCAAGTAATGGCCACACTGAGACCCTGGGTTCAAGTAATGGCCACACTGAGACCCTGGGTTCAAGTAATGGCCACACTGAGACCCTGATGTTATTTCACTCTCCAGAGCTGTCTCTGTTTATACAGTAAAAGGCATGTTCTTACATAGCACATTATAAGATGCTAAAGGTCTAATCAAAACACAGTCCCTAGCCGGTAGATCTATTCCTTCCAACACTATCTCAACTTCGTATTCAGGCATGCTGCAACCACTGCACAAAAGCAATTCCTTTACACAAGTCTAGCACTATGTATAGACAATCTTTAATGCAGCTTCAGGAGTGAACTTGGGCAATGGAGAGTAAACAAAGGCAGACAAGAAGATTCTTGTATCTCGCTTGTAACTACTACCTGTACCAGTGGAGAACTTGAAAGTTAAAAGGGGTCCCGGTTGGCAACTCATAATTACCAGTTGACAGAGGGTCATGAACTCTATTTACTTGTCATGAACTTGTATTAAGTGAAGAGAAGGATCACTGAACCATTACTTGTTTATGCTGTACTAAGTTGTGAAGACAACTTAGAAACCAGACACGACAGGTTTCTGTCTGTCTGTCAGCAGGACTGGCACCCACCATACATAGACACCTTTGTCCATGTAAAATTGCCAGATGGAATGTGACACGTACACACACACTCACACACACAGTTGAAGCAGGAAATTCACATCAATTCGCATGACAGCTGCTGTACAATAAGTTGAGTCAACCCCTCCAATTCATAACCAGTTTCTAGGAGAACGAATGGACAACGTGATGGCCCCCAGCAGACTGTAATGGCCCCCAGCAGACTGAACCAGGCAACACATCAGGGCCCGTTGTCTTGAAAAACTTACAAATTCGTAACTGAAGGGGTCACTCGTGAAATATCTAATATTAAAATTTTCTGAATAGTATTCAGCATATCGGATACTTTTAATATTAGATATTCTGTGAGTGACCCCCTTGAGTTTCTGAACACTATTCAATATTCAGCATATCAAACACTTTTAATGTTAGATATTCCGTGAGTGACCCCTTTGAGGTACCATCATAGGCACACTGAAGTATTACATAACTTGCATGTTAAATGTCAGCTTGTGTTGTTATCTTAAATTTGCTGTACTTTTTTGTCAATGACGGTCTTTTTGTGGTTCCCCTTTTTACTTTACTGTGTAAGAATGGGTGATAGGCTGGAGACAGGTAAAATAGTGGATGTTCTATGATTTGACAAGACATCACGTCATCACATGCATGATACTATCAGACATGTGCAGCATTCATGAGTACAATGCTCGTGTTATCTTGTGTTATCTGACAAGTCCAAGCTGATAACTGCAACAACCACCTGGCAGTTGGTTTGAGATGCTGGGATGTTCTCATGAACCTAGCTATTGAGTACTGTATTGAGGTCATAAACCTGGACCCCATCAAAACAAGATTATATAATTAACACCAGCATGTAATTACTGACTTGTAACTTGGTTTCATGGTGCATATGCATATGAATGCACTTGGCGACCTCTACAGGTGGGTTAACCTTACAGACATGCTGGGTCATGACTTGCACCCACACAGTGAATATAGATTAGGCTAAACAATATGCTTGAGTGCCTTCGTTGAAAAGATAGAAATATAACAGATGTGCACTGCGAAACACTAAATATAACAGATGTGCACTGCGAAACACTAAATATAACAGATGTGCACTGGGAAACACTAAATATAACAGATGTGCACTGGGAAACACTAAATATAACAGATGTGCACTGCAAAACACTAAATATAACAGATGTGCACTGCGAAACACTAAATATAACAGATGTGCACTGCGAAACACTAAATATAACAGATGTGCACTGCGAAACACTAAATATAACAGATGTGCACTGCGAAACACTAAATATAACAGATGTGCACTGCAAAACACTAAATATAACAGATGTGCACTGCGAAACACTAAATATAATAGATGTGCACTGCGAAACACTAAATATAACAGATGTGCACTGCAAAACACAAAATATATATATTAGATGTGCACTGCGAAACACTAAATATAACAGATGTGCACTGCGAAACACTAAATACTTTGCAGTAACTAATCTACACTCAATAGAGCAATCTGCTCAGTTTGTGAATTAGAACATCTGCCACTGGCAAAGCAACAACCATAGACACAGCAAAGAGTCTGGCATGGCAAGTTTTATGTGCAATGTGACAACCTTTCCATGCTGCAGAACTGGGCATTCTTTGTAACAAAACGATGTAAATCATGCTTTTTAGCCATGACATGATCAGTCTCTAGGGTTCACTTAGTATATACAGTATTTCATTCGTACACATTACACATATGGTTCACTTTTGAATCAAGTTGAGAACCTAAAATTATAATATTTAAGCTCACACACAAAGATATATTACCTTTTTCTGTTATGTACAAGTGAACGGTGTAAAACTGAAGTACAAGTATGGATCTCCCAGGTATCAATATTTATGTGGTCACTTGGCTGTAAGTTGCCAGCTCTAAATATTTACCATAGAGATTGACCTACAGCCAGTGGACATTCTATTGTCTAGGCATAGGCCTTGCTTCCAATTCATACCTGTCTGAATGACCACTAGTGCTAGAGCCACATACATAAGTTAAGTAGAACACCTGTTAGTAAAAACCATGGACCTACTGAATTCAGCTATGGTCAATTTGGCCCACCCTAGTAGGGGAAGTCTAAGCAGCAGAATTCTAAGAATAGTCGTTTCAGCCCACCACCTGACTCAACAACAAAATTTATATGGGGCTGATTAATGATGTAACTCTATGGCTACAGCCCAACTTAATTGACATTGTCTCCCATTCACACATGCCTGAACATGATCTCTGTGACTAGTGAATGCAGGCCTACTGGAAACAGCACTGGGTGACATGGAAGATCAAAATACCCTCTATTCCAAATTTTATTTTAATTGAAATTTAATTGGGAATTTGTCAATTGAATTAACCCTTTTTGGTAAAGTGAATTAATTAAATTAAGTTAGTCTTTGTTGTTAGTTCATTAAATTAACTTAAATTAGTTAATTCAATTAACAATTGAAATTAACCCATGTCTGGTGTGATTTTACACGATTACCATCCAAGACAAAGGCCCAGGTGGTAAGTGGACAAGGAAACCATTGGCTTTTCGAGTCCAAAAATGTTTCATCTATCAGTATCCCGCCTTCCTGTGATATGTGTCAACATTTCTTTTAAACATATTCGCACTGTTAGCATTTATACAATCTGTAGATATTTCTTCCATTCATTTAATGTCCTCTGTGAGAACACATACTTCCTGATATCCAATCTACACTTATCCTTTAGTAATGTCACTAACTTTCTTGAGTGAGAAAAAATATTTCTATTAATATTTTCATACCCATTCATTATCTTAAAAAACTTCAATTTGAATTCCTCTTAACATTGTATCTCTCGGGTTGTTAAACCACACTCTCTTAGGCATTCTTCATAACTAAGACCTCTCAGTTCTGGAATCAGTTTAGTTGTCTTCTGTCAGTCAGCCATTTTTCTATCCAGTCGATTATGCTATCCCCGATACCATGGGCAAATTTCTTAAAATCTATGTACATAATATCTACTGGTGATCCCTTGTCTATCCACTTAGTGAATTCGTCTAAAAAACATAAACATATTCGTTAAGCATGACCTCGCTTTTAGGAATTTAGGGGCACAACAGACTAGATGTGATGAATGAAAAGTGTAGACCAACTGGGGTTGAAACCACATAGCAACCTTCTCATGGTGTCACAGTATAAATTGTCAACTGCTTTATCATGTGTCAATCATGAGAAATAATTTATAGGTAAAGAACTAGACTGGGAATCGCTGCACAATGCTGCGCAACCAACTGTGTGGGAAAACAGCCAACAATGATAGGGATGCAGTGCTACATGTCCAATGTCATCTGTCCAGATCTCTCATTATAGTTAGTCTTATTGTGTTTCTGTGACTTTAATTCAGCCACAGACCTTTCATATATCCTACAACCAAGTTTCAAAAGCTACAGCCTATAATCATGCCAGCTTATCATAGCACCCACCGTATTATATGTGGAATTACATTCACCCTATAATTATTATTTTCTGGTCTTTTCATGTGGGGTGTAGGTATCCTCTTTTCATACCCTCTGACCCAGCCATTTTGCTAGCCCTTTCATAACATCATCCATATCTGCCCTATGATCTTTCAGGTGTGCCATCTGTCCACCGGATCCTGCTATTGTCCCTGTCGGGCTTGCAATTTAACATTAAACTTTTCAAAGACCGTTCCCTTGGACTCACGTTATTTTTAATATAATTAATATATTTATTGTTTATATAATTAATATATTTTAATATATTAATAACCAACCCCTACCTTATTATCACAACAATCCACATTAATCTCTAACAGGCTTCCCATTACCAAACCATATGGTCTGCTAGTCCAACCAAGCTTACACCACCTAAGCAGCTCACAAACAACTTGACTGACTTTTTCCCTGTCTACAACATTGAATCACATCCAACCCTGACTGACCGTTGTGACCAAACACTAGCCAATCATTACACCTTATTTTCCCACCTACAAAGTT
The DNA here is from genome assembly GCA_033239005.1 of Lamellibrachia satsuma. NCBI lineage: Eukaryota > Metazoa > Annelida > Polychaeta > Sabellida > Siboglinidae > Lamellibrachia > Lamellibrachia satsuma. The sequence goes on along the minus strand of BSQZ01000043.1, from coordinate 5,405,234 downwards.
ACTTAATTTGAACAGACAAACTAACACCACATGTTCAACTCCTGCATCTAGAAACTCAGGCAACTATACACAATAACAAGGCTCATCCTTATCTATCTGGTAATGAGTGGGGCACCCTTTCCTCTGTCCTTCCCAGGAAGTGATGATGTGCAGGTGGGTTAGGTCTGACCAATGCTGAATTGTTGCACAATTATAACTTAAGAAAGATCATAATTATATATGGGTCATTCCATTTCAAATCAACCAATTTTCAGGACATTTCAATAGCCACATATCTTAAATTTGCTGAATATGTAGATATAGTAGTACAGATTACCTATGCAAAATTCAAGAATGATAGGATAAAGGACAATGTGTGTGCTGGGTGCATGAAAATGGAAAATATTTAAAAAAAATTCGTGCAAGGATTTCAGCAGTCTGTATTTCATTGTTGTGTTACAGTACAATGTCCTAATTGCTACCATCTGTTGTCAGGGGATACTGATAACAGCCTATTATTTCAGTAGGCTTCTAGTTGCTATACTTTCAGAATAATTCAGTCTTAAACTTTTACTTTTTCTATTATATTTTACAAATTTCACCATCCAAAATGAGAATGTGGGACAAGTTCGATAACCACCATTTTACTGCAACACAAGGATCTGCATTGAGCCCTTCCACGAGGGTAACACTGCTTAGTGCTTCATTAGGTAAACAACATATTACAACTTCAGGATGGTGTTCTGTTTCATTTAATTTATATTGCAGCTGAAAGTCACTGTTCTGCCCAATGGAGTTTTCTCCTAAATTTCTCCCAAATTGGCCAAAAATATCCAAAATAAATGTGGCAGAACACCATCAAATTTCAGACATGTAGCTTGTAAACTTCTTGAGTCAGAAGCACCAGAAAACAGAAAATAATGGGTGCATTTTTGTGTGCTAACCCCTTCACATTATACACAATTTGCACAGAAGTGCTGAGGCATAGCTAGTAGTTACTTATTTATTGGTTAAAATTTTTTTTATTCTGAGACATCAACTTTTTGACTATTGGTTGATGTGACATGGAATGATATACGGCCAAACAAAGGGTTAAAGTTGTTGGGACTCAAAGTTGTTTACCCTTGAAGAAGCCATGTGATCTCTCTATAATAGCTTCACCCAACATCTGACACTTACTGACAGGAAACACAGGTCCAGGTCAAGATCCCTCTAGATAGGTAAAACACCAATGTCCCAATAACAAAATCACAAGAAACGCATATGTAGAACAAACTTGTACTGTAATATTTAAAGTATCATTCACTAATCATGTCATAGCACCATTGCAAAAACTAATTCAAACTCCCATTCATAATTCACTGAAATGCATAACTTACAAGAGTCAGACACACAGTAGTATTATTGTGTTAAAAAATAAGGGTGCTCCTCCTGTCTACCCCTTGTGGGCACCCAACTACCTCACCCAGGGGAAACATCGGTATAGAAACACAACTGTGATTTTCTAGGAGTAATTTATTATGAACCAGAGACTGGTTGTTTATAAAGGGTCCCAGATGGTTCAGCCCAGTCGTTTCAGCCCACTTCACTGAAAATCATGGCGCTACTGAATTCAGCTATAATCGATTTGGCCCACACTAGTAGCGGAATTCTAAGCAGCAGAATTCTAAGAACAGTCGTTTTGGCCCATGGCCTGGTTCGATAAAAAAGGAAATTATGATTCACAGAAACATTCATACACAATCACATGCCAATATAATAATATATAATCAGAGTTGTTTGATTTAAATCATTTGATTTAAAGCACTTAAAAAAAAATTTATCTTTTATTTCCGATTTTTTTAATCGCTGATTTATATGAATTTAACACAAATAATTGTTTACAAGTATCAAGATCAACAAAGTGTTTCAAGTAAGAAGACCTGAGTAAAGTCCATTTAATGATTGTGCTAGTTGTTACCAATTCAGTATTTTGACTCAAGTGAGACAGTCTGGGCTACAGGCTAATGCTGTACCAGTTTGCATTCTGGTTAGAAATCCTTAGAGTAGGCAGAGCCCTGGGCAGGTGCTAATCCACCCTCTCAGCAAACAATAATTATCAGGGATACAAGCCAAACACACAGTATGCTTTCCTTTCCCAGACAGATTATGCAACTACAGGTGGTGAAGCCTTTGGAGAACATTTGTGGACATTGTCTAATGGGTGGATTAATCACAATGGGTGCCACAAACAATTTAAAACTGGATCTGGCGCTAAATCAAATACATTATTATTATACATGTATTTTAAAACGACAATTTTGCTGCTGTTGTAAATCAAACTATGTTATAATTATATAACTTTTTATAAGCAAAAATCATGTACCTTCTATTAAGACAAGTACCCAAATCAATTTGAATAGAACACGTTTAAAAGAGTTTATAAATATAAACATCTATATAAATGTCTATATACCAGATTTTGAAAAAAAATTAAATAAATAACAAAATCAACCCTGTATATAATAATTATAGAGCAATATCAAGCAAATAAAATCCAACCTATCATCACGTTTTAAGCTTCTTTGTATCTTTGTCTGTATATATGTTTATGGTCAATAAAAAACAATTTCATTCTTAAAGTATTTGTATGTTTTTTCAAGATTAGGTAGAATTAATTAATTAGAATATTCGTCCAAAAACGCTAACAATTTAGAACATAAGATGATAACGTTTCCCAGTTACAACACGCAAACAGTCAAGTTGAAAATAATTAACGTAAGGTCCACGGAACCCATTTTCCACTTACAGTATATCACAACCAGTAGCAAGTCGGTCCAATTAGTGAAAATAACGAACGTAATAAGGTTCATGGAACCCATTTCCTAGTTAGGATAAGTTAGTCGTTTCGGCCCATGCGAGCGAAAACACTTCACAGTTCACCGGTTGAGAGAACAGAACAGAACCCATTATGGGCTGAAACATCCTACACCCCTTTGATAATGTCATTAATGACTTGCCTGCATTTATAACTGTATTGCAATTGGTAGAAAATTCAGAGAACCACAAGTTTGGAGGGTTATTATGGAAAAGCCAAAGGGAACATTCTTAGTGGAATACTGTAATCCAGTAGCTCAAACTGAACCACAATATAAATATCCCTGGGGGTAAGCGGCAATATCAATGGCTTTTTTAGTTATCTTAGCGGTGAACCGTGAAGTGTTTTCGTTTGCATGAGCCAAACCACCCATGTATGCAGTCTGTGCCAGCGGGCTCCGTGGGCCGAAACGAAAAAACGGATTCTAACTGGGGCATGGGGTCCGTGGACCTTATTATGTTCATTATTTACACTAATTGGACCGACTTTCGACTGTTTGCATTGAGTTAACAAACTCTGGTGGTGAAATAACGAAAACAATCTTCAAACGCAACCATCAGTCATCCCAAAAGATGTTTACGCAGTGCAGCTACACCACACAACACCAGAGAGATCAAAAACGGCCAGAATTTCATTTCAGTTATTTTATTGATATTGCTCTATAATAATTATATTGTTATTATATTAGCGTGTGGGTGTGTTTATGTGCACAATCATAATTTCTATTTTATCAAATCAGGTCATGGGTTGATTCGACTATTCTTAGAATTCCACCGCTTAGACGTCCGCTATTAGAGTGGGTCAAATTGACCGTAGCCTAGTCCAACAGCGACGCGATTTTCAGTGAAATGGGCCAAACCATCCATCTACGTGGGCCGAAACGATTAGACCGAACCCGTCATGGGCCGAACCTTCTGGGACCTATCCTAGTCTGGCCTAGACTAGCCTAGCAATCGCCCTAACTCCAAGGCCAGGGCTAGATTTAAACTAATCTGGTGGAGTCATTTTATCATTCATATTGTTACCAAGTTTATACATATAACTGTAATGACGTCTTCTGTTGAATAAAATCAAATGAAAAACTGGAATGCTAAGAAGGATACTCCCGCCAAAATACCAAATACGGCATGCAAATATGATGGCGAGTTAGCGACAAACGGGCATGGCCATTATCGCTCAGTTGTTCATAACGTATGCAACACTTCACAGTTCCATCGAAACATACAACTTCAACAGAGGCAGCCTTTGACACATTCTACAGATACTTTGATTATGTGTTCGTGTTGATTTAACACAATACTTGTCTATGTTAACCCTGCATCGCGTAAATAAGGCTAAACATAGTGTGGCGAACGCCACAGTCTCCGCCTCTAGTCCAGTAAATTGAACACGATATTAGTCTTGATGGAACAACTATTTCAAAACCTCACACGAAGAAATGACTCACTGAAATGTTCACTACCTGTGAATAACATTGTTATCTAAATGTTAAATACCTGTTTATCTTGGCGAAGAAGTCAACCACAAATCGAAAAAATACTGTAGGAGGCCGACACGCTCCCGAAATAAATCGTTACCAGATAGTTTTACTTATACTCGCTAGGAGCGGGTCGGTCTTTCCCAGCTAAAAATATACGATTAATGTGACGATGAGTCGCTTCTGAAGTAAAAAATTAAATCACGACGTGTGTGGATGTTCACATGATGCTCTGACATCTCGGCACACATCATACCTAATTAATTACAGTTAATTTTTATGTTATGTTATGTCCCAGGCAATTAACATGATTCATCATGTTTACTCGCCTGGAAACCAATTGATGTTGTAGCAACAGGTAGCTTAATTAGTTAATTAGGCCTACTCGTGGTTTAACAAACAGTAATTTATAATTAAGACCCTACGCCTGTGCTAGGACGAAGTGGAGTAGTCAGTAGTTAAATTGTAGGCCTATGGCTATGGCCTATGCATGTTTATATGCATGTAATATGTATCACGTACGTACAGACAGAGAGACAACGATACAGACATAGACAGACAGACTGACTGGCTGGCAGCTTGAGGCTGCCCCCACCTCTATAGCTGTACGTTAGTTCGATCGACGACAATGACGCGTTTGGCGGTAATACATAAATAGCACTTGGGTTTTCAAGTACGTCCACCGTCAACAGCCGCACGTCAATGGTGATCGGCGTGTATAGGCTCTGCACATAACCTCATATGTGGTTAATTTTGTTACTACGCAATACAGGGCAGGATAACGCGGTCTCACCGACAGATCACTTAAAGGGTGGTTTCAGGGTCCATTTGTTTCATTTGGGAGAGACTGCAGTGGTGGATCTAGGCTTGTTGGCGGCGGACGGGGGAGTGGGTTGGATTTGTGAGGCGCGGTAGCGCGCGTAGCTGTTAGAACGCCGGGCTCTCAATCGAGAGAACCCGGATTCGATTCCTCTTGCTGTCGTTTCGAAGCTGGCAATTTCGTATCTGTACTTTTCTACGATTGTGTCACTGACAAACTTAACTATACCGATCGAACCACTACGCCTGCCGACACCAGTGCGTGTATTATTATAACGACTGGGGTAAACAATAGACGCCGAAGAGGCAGGCGATCGAGTTACGAGTACCAAACGCGACTAATCCTTGTTCGTAAACACCCTCGTGAACATACAAAGCCTAGCTACTATTATACAAAAGCTGAACTATACCACTGGTTATTACTGATTCGGCCAACATATCCAATAGCCGTCTGTTTTTAACACGTATATATCGTCTGTCTGTAACATTTCTTGGAAGGGTACGTCTAAGTAACGTTGTTGTAACAGTATACGCACACATACACCGTAAGTCGTCGCGAAATGTAAACAAACTATATTTCTACGAATCTTCAGTTTCCAAAATATTAGTTTACCTGTGAGCAGTGTTCGGCCACGACCATGGTTGCGTCCGTGTCTTGGACAACGTTTACGCGATATGTGAAACGTGCGAGTCGATCGCGAGACAACGGCTATGTGAATACACTACGCAGACAAATGCTAATTTTAGATTCGGGGTTTTTACATCGTAGGCGCCAATATAATCTAAAACCACTTTGGTGGTTGTAGTTTTATATGTGCTGATCAGCATTAACCATTAATGTGGTTAATATCTTAGCGCACGCACGCCTGCCTGCACGCCCGCACGCACGCACGCACGCACGCATGCACACACACACGCACACACACACACACACTCACACGTACACCCACAATTTATTCCAACAGAGAATTGCACGTTCCACCTTTGCTTGTTAGAATAATGGTGCGAGAGACTAATAAACGAACGCGACTAAAGTGATGCTATCACAAACTGACACCCTTTTCGATGTTTCGGAAAAGTTGGAGACTACCATGATATGACATGATATAATATTAGTATATTGCTTACCGTTGTACATTGGTAGTACACACTACACATATTAAGTAATGCACAACACATGTAGGTGCAGTGGCGTATTTAGGGCGGCTTAAAATTTAGGTCATGCCCCTTTGGCTTAATTTTATTATTGTCCCCGTATTTTTCCATTACGCCGCTACATGGTGGCATGGGTGAATATAGGCATGGCCCCTCGATCCTTTGGTCTCCCCTTTGCGAGATCTTAGATACGCCACTGCTTATATGTACCAGTATATCACAGAGGACATCATGTTTGCAATGCTGTTGTGTTTTTTTTTCATTGAAAATTCCCTATTAGGAATTTTCTGCAATTATAATAATAATATTAATAAAAAAATCGGCATGGCGCAGTGTCGCACCCGGGTCACTGCCAAACAATTACTGTCAAATGTGACGAAGTTCTGTATTTTGCAAGTCATCAAGGTTTTAAAAGGGTAAACACAAATAGGACGTTAATTTATGCTGTAAAAATGCAATAAGTTCAGCAATAGATACCGTTGTTTTGAGAAATTGTGGAAAATGTTGGGTTTATATTAAAGGCCTACGTACATTCTCACAAGCAGGAGTCTAATCAAAATGTAAATAACACATAGTTACACATTTTATTACAGAATTTTATTAGAGAAAAAACATTTACATTAAATAATGTAAATCACGACTTATGTGCCATTCAATATAGTTCGGTAACAAGACATTAATCGTGGCTAGTCACGAAATTAAGGCAAAGCCTACTGCACACTGCACAACTAAACACAATTGAATCAGATGCGAACACGACGCATCCCGACTGTAACGACCCAATCGCCATGACTGGTGACCATTAAGGAAATCTCTGTCGTGACTTTCGGTTCTTATGTAAATATAGAACTGGTACAAAACAAGGCCACTGCTCGACTTCACGTGAGTAGTATGTCTTTTTGAATCAGTAAATTTGTGTAGCAATTTGCTTAATTCTGATTGGTTGAAATTTGAAATGGAGCGTTCTGATTGGTCGTGCGCTTAGTGCCGCCAGGGGCGCCACGTGAAATCCCAAATTATCGCTCAAATGTGGAGCACTTTCTGATTGGTCGAGAGCAGTTTCACCACCAGGGGGCGCCACAGGGGCTCATTCTCATGGGTCGAGAGCAGTCACGTGACCTATGACATCACAGCTATTTGCATCAATTAGCATAAATTACCAAAAATCGCACTCCTTTGCAGTCATACTGTCACCAGGGGCGCCACAGGGACTCATTCTGATTGGTCGAGAGCCGTCACGTGACCTATGACGCCTATATTTGCATAAATTAGCATATATTGCACCCTTTTGTGGTGAAACTGTCACCAAGGGGCGCTACCGGTCAATTGTGTCGACGGTTTATGACCTAGTTTCGACTGTTCTGATTGGTCGAGAGCCGTCACAAATTAGCATAAATCACACCGTTTTGTGGTGAAACCGTCGCCAGAGGGCGCAACTTGTCATCCCCTATTATCACCCTCGAGGTACTGTTTTGCGGTAATTTGTGTCGACGGTTCTGATGGTGGTTCGAGAGCCGTCACGTGACCTACGACGTCACAGCTCTTCATTTCGGTGGCGAGCGTTCTTATTGGTCGAGAGTCCTATGACGTCACCTCATCAAGCGTGAATACAATTGTCGGTTAGGGTTAGGGTTAGGGTTAGTAACCCTAATTCTGTCGTCTGTAGTGAACCCTAATACGAACCCTGTAGGGTTAGTAACCCCAATGAATGGTCAAAGGTCACCGACCTTTTGTACTGATACGATTACCAGTTAGGGTTAGGGTTAGTAACCCTAATTCTGTCGTCTTTGGTTTAATACTGACGATTATGACGCGCTTTTCGAGACGTGTCTGGGTACAGAACCGGTTCAAACCGGTTTCGTGTAGTTTTTTTCTTCTTTTCTGGAACGTTCGAACGACGTCATGGAATTTTCCACGCTCACGAAAAGAAAACACATCCCCACATTTTCACCCTGCTAGCAGACTGAAACCTAGCGGACAAAAGTTCGAGCAAGCAGCGGGATAAACGTAGCCGTGCATGTAAGCTATACGACGCATATCGCATCATACCATTATATCATTTTTATATTAATCCTGCTATCTTTTGACGTGTGTCGTTTCGCGTCGACACCTACATATCGCCTATAATGATACGAGTTTGCAAGAACACCGCGAGGTCAAAAGATCAAGATCAACAAAACAAGTAGAAATTTTTAACATGAAAGTTCATGATATGAAAGTTTGTGTTATGAAACTTTGCAATTTTGAAATTTGTGATTGACCAGTGTCAAGAAGACAAGACGAGTGGAAGCGCACAAGCCAAAGTCCACCAACAGCAGCTGACCAGTGTGAAAAAGACAAGACGAGTGGAAGCGCACAAGTCAATGTCCACCAACAGCGACTGACCAGTGTTAAAAAGATAAGACGAGTGGGAGCGCACAAGCCAAAGTCCACCAACAGCGACTGACCAATATCAAAAAAAGACAAGACGATTGGGAGCGCACAAGCCAAAGTCCGCCAACAGCGACTGACCAGTGTGAAAAAGACAAGACGAGTGGGAGCGCACAAGTCAAAGTCCACCAACAGCGCCTGACCAATGTCAAAAAAGACAAGGCGAGTGGGAGCGCACAAGCCAAAGTCCACCAACAACGGCGATATGCGTCGTATAGCTTACATGCACGGCTACGTTTTTCCCGCTGCATGCACGAACTTTTGTCCGCTAGGTTTCAGTCTGCTAGCAGGGTGAAAATGTGGGGATGTGTTTTCTTTTCGTGAGCGTGGAAAATTCCATGACGTCGTTCGAACGTTCCAGAAAAGAAAAAAAGACTACACGAAACCGGTTTAACCGGTTCTGTACCCAGACACGTCTCGAAAAGCGCGTCATAATCGTCAGTATTAAACCGAAGACAACAGAATTATGGTTACTAACCCTAACCCTAACTGGTAATCGTATCAGTACAAAAGGACCTTTGACCTTTTATTAGGGTTACTAACCCTACAGGGTTCGTATTAGGGTTCACTACAGACGACAGAATTAGGGTTACTAACCCTAACCCTAACCGACAATTGTATTCACACTTGATGAGGTGACGACATAGGACTCTCGACCAATAAGAACGCTCGCCACCGAAACGAAGAGCTGTGACGTCGTAGGTCACGTGACGGCTCTTGACCCATCAGAACCGTCGACACAAATTACCGCAAAACAGTACCTCGATGGCGATAATAGGGGATGACACGTTGCGCCCTCTGGTGACGGTTTCACCACAACACGGTGTAATTTATGCTAATTTTTGCATATTTATGCAAATGAGCTGTGACGTCATAGGTCACGTGACGGCTCTCGACCAATCAGAACAGTCGAAACTAGGTCATAAACCGTCGACACAATTGACCGGTAGCGCCCCCTTGTGACAGTTTCACCATAAAAGGGTGCAATATATGCTAATTTATGCAAATATAGGCGTCATAGGTCACGTGACGGCGCTCGACCAATCAGAATGAGTCCCTGTGGCGCCCCTGGTGACAGTATGACCGTAAAGGAGTGCGATTTTTGGTAATTTATGCTAATTTATGCAAATAGCTGTGACGTCATAGGTCACGTGACTGCTCTCGACCAATGAGAATGAGTCCCTGTGGCGCCCCCTGGTGGTGAAACTGCTCTCGACCAATCAGAAAGTGCTCCACATTTGAGCAATAATAATGGATTTCATGTGGCGCCCCCTGGCGGCAATAAACGCACGACCAATCAGAGCGTTCCATTTCAAATTTCAACCAATCAGAATGAAGCAAATTGCTCCACAAATTTACTGATTCAAAAAGATACATACTACTCACGTGTCTTGTGTGATGGCCTGTGGCCGAGTATACTCATCGCTGTTGTGTGCGATGACTCGATAAGTATGGCTGTGTCACGTAGGCCTACCGTGAGGGGTTGACATGAACTTCAACCTTCCACCTGCTTTGGGGGCGAATCTTCCACCTCCCTCATATTTTGAAAGTCCACCTCCCACCAATCTCACATCCCACATATTTGTTACGTTGTACTATCATTAACCTCACATTCCACCCCCCCCCCCGCAACAAACCTAGATCCGCCCCTGACAGTAGCTGGTTGGAAGTCCACCCGCAGAAACACTGTCCAAAAATGTGGAGTTAAGAAAACGAAATATAACGAGGTGTGGACAAAATTTAACCACCTAAGACTTTTTTGGTGTGCCCAAATCTCAAGCAACCACTGTTATGTTTCGTGAATAAAACTTGAAACATGTCTAACAGTATAAGGGGTTATGCCAATTATAAGTTAAACTGAGATTCAGGATTTGTTATCATCCACGTGTGTTCAATTGCTAAAATTGTGTTGGGACAAGTTGTCATACTTATATTGGGGCAAGATGTTACAACTGTAACAATGCTCGGGCGGCTCATACCGATGGCTCAGTCAGCGAGTTTTTTTAGATAACTCTTGAAATGGGAGGCATATATGGCCTTGCAATATGGGCCGTACACGTGTCCCGTTTTAATACGGATTTGCTGAAAATATAAAAATCGTGATAAAGTAGTCATGTATTTTTTTGTATTCGTCACATAAGTATAACTTCAAATGTTAAATTTACAGTAGACGAAGTGCAACTACCTTTGAGTCTAGAGTTTCGGCAAAACGAAGTGGATTTTGTTTCATGGGCCTATTCCAAACGAGTATACTACAATTGACTAAACCAACACGTAGTCGTCTTAACTCTGTATCAGCATTTTTGCAAACTAGAGGCACGGTAGTGTAGTAATAGTAAAAATATATACTTATTCGTACAACAATGTGTACAGTTCAATTACAATTGAAGTATCTTTGCACACAAAAGAGACTTACACGTATTTGACTAAAAAAAAGTGCTACACGCATTCTATATATTATTCAGCACATCCTTTGCCAAGGAAACTGTGTTTAATAGTTTCTCATCCAGCCCCTTCCGATATTGGTTCTGAATGATATAATAAAAGTTGTCATGCATATACTCATATTGGGGCAAGATGTTACAGTCTTTGACTAAAAAAGTGCTACACGCTTTCTATATTTTATTCAGCACATCCTTTGCCAAGGAAACTGTGTTTAATACTTTCTCATCCAGCCCCTTCCGATATTGGTTCTGAATGATATAATCAAAGTAGCTACCTAGGTTTCATTACTATATAGAAAGTCGTGGTATCAAGTTTGAACTGAGACAAAGTGTAATTGAAACGTTTGGACATATATAAAGCAATACCCCGAAGGGCTAGATTGCCCTCTCCACTACAGAGAGCTATCCAAACATTTATTGCATTTTAAACTACTCTGTAGGGTGTTGTGTGTGTACTTTCCAATGTGTAGGAACAAATCATATTCCTACACATTGATTTCCTTTCGTGTGAAGTTGCGCGGTGTTTGCGGAGCGCCTCTAGTGAATGATTTGGAAACAATGTTACTTTTATTAACCTGGTGATATACGAATTACACGGTGTAACGTTTGGAACGAAAACAAATTAGTGTGTAAGCCCGTTATCATTGCGATAAGTTATCGAGATGCAGTGCACTAAGTTCAAGTACCCACAAGCTCGAAGGGATGATGACGTCTGCGATGATTACCATGGAACTAAAGTGAGTGGAAACGCAATTGCAGGAAACTATGCCGATCATGGGCGATAATGGAGTCGGGCCTGCATATTAGCCGGAACGAGCCCGGAACCAGTTGGAATGGCGAATAGCGTGATCTATATAATGATGTCACTGGAATGTGTAGATAGATAATGTCATAATGCAACTTTCCACCAAATGGGAAATAATTACACGTACATTATTACATTAAGCAATTTAAGGTATGTTTTGGGCTCCCGGAGCGATGACTTATTGGCGATCGGCGGCCATGTTTTGGCTGTTCCGTCTATTAAACATCACCTAGTGGCCGGCCTTACATTAGTGGATTATTCATGGTGATCTCGGCTTGTAGAGATCTCGGACTTAGTTAAGTTATAAACCCGTCCCTCTTTATGAAATGTAATGGTTGCTCCCTTGTCCTTGATGGGTTGATTGATAGTATAGGTATGTGTGGTCAATAGCCATTATTATAGTTAAGCAATTCCTTGTTTATTTGACATTTCTTGAATAATATTTAATGACTGCATGAGGTACTAGTACATTATAAATTAAAAATAATAAAAATTTACTGGTTAAACACAACCTAACTTGTCAAAACAACTAAACACAAAGTAGGAATATAAACAGAAATCTGGATGTTTATTTTTTATAATTCATGCATACATGTGTTAATTCGTACAATAATTATGACAATTCTGTAACAATATAAAATCATATGTCCATGATTGAACCCAAGGCAGTGGGAAGGCACAGGCTTGTTTGATGGTGACCTGCACTCGCCATGTTGTAACACCGTCACTGGGTTTACATGGAATTTTTTCAGACAGCAGCACCACCTCCTACATCTTCCACACCCTGGTAGTGTCATCGAAGAAAAACAGTGGATCACAATGTATAACATACGTGCTTACTAATACAAAACATGACCATGTGCCCATACTGATACCTTATTTAGCTGCATAGCACCAACAATTTAACCCAATCTGTGGTGCTGTTGTTGTTTGTCCATCTTTCTTTGCATGTCATTGTGCCTGCTAGACAGCAGTCCAGTGTCATCTGCAGATAACAGCATAACATGATCAAATAACACAGGCACCTGATGGCAGCAGTGCTGTTGTAGCTTAACGTCTTAGCATTTTAATATAGCTACACCACCCTGTACAATAGTTAGTGTTTAACATGCGATAAAAGCTAATGAGTGCCTCCGTAACAAGCTGGAGATCGAAGTACACGAGAAAAAAGAATAGAAGTTGTTTTAATAGTACTGCTGTATAAGTGAAATTTTCTGGCTAAAACATTTGTCTGCCTAACAACTTCTTGAACATTTTTCTTGTCCTCATGTTTGTTATCAATATCGATTTGTTGGCATTGTATGTTATATGGATGTAAGGGCATACAAGGATTTAAAAACCGTTATAAATGATATCTTCTCTCTATGTATTAAGCCTGAAAAAGCAATCATAATAAAACAATATGTTGTAGACATATTATCTAGGGATTTGTAACTTAGTATTTTACATATTATTATATAACTTTATTATATATATCTTTGTGAGTTTATTCCCGTTGTGAGTTTAGTCACATTATACTGGTAGTCCTATTGTAGAATGAGTCCTTTTGCACTCCATGTGGACACACTAGTGATTTCATAGTAAAGTACTTTGTCACAATTGCAATTACTTTTAGTTTCATACCCCTATTCACTAAATAAGGCAGCTCATTGGGTAGGTGCTTATCCTGAGTTACAATGCTGTTGATTGCCTGAGTTGTAATTGCAGTAGGTGCTGAACCGTGAATAAACAAGGGGTCCATTAAACAATAAGTAAGAAATGAAAGTACTAGTATGCACTGTTACAACTGTAAAGGGCATGCTGTGAAAATGGATTCACAAGTCAGACAATGATTCAGTAATCCTACCATTACAGAGCACATTTACAAATAGCATTTTGTGACCGTGGATTCACAAGTCAGACAATGATTCAATAATCTGACCATTACAGAGCACATTTACAAAGAACATTTTGTGAAAGTGGATTCACAAGTCAGACAATGATTCAATAATCTGACCATTACAGATCACATTTACAAAGAACATTTTGTGAAAGTGGATTCACAAGTCAGACAATGATTCAATAATCTGACCATTACAGATCACATTTACAAAGAACATGTTGTGAAAGTGGATTCACAAGTCAGACAATGATTCAATAATCTGACCATTACAGATCACATTTACAAAGAACATGTTGTGAAAGTGGATTCACAAGTCAGACGATGATTATATATCATATACAAACATACAACACAATGATTCCTGTAAAGATTTACATGACAGCATCATTATGCCATTAAGCTGCGATACCCTGTAATACTGGAAACCTACATCGAAAGACGAAATGTTGAAGGGAAGTGTAATACTTATAATTATTATGTCCTAACGAACTTATAATTAACATTTCCCAAAAACAGTAAATGCATTAAATTTAGAAAGAAAGCAGTGTAATCTTGCATAAACAAGGCCCTTATTATTACAGCTTTTTGTTTCACTCTTACCTCGCTACAAGGTTACTGAAGGCAGACTTAAAATGAACTCTGTATTCCAATTGACCACATGTTCTGATTGAACGTTTGTATAAGAGATACAATGGTTTAATTCTCTTTTTGTAAGTGTTCCCAATATTTCAGAGCAATAGCTGATATAAGGCAGTACAATTGAACAGTGTAAACTGCATAAAGGAGTCCCATTCAATAGCCATTAGCATGACGTATTACTGAAAGATTCTTTGCAATTTTAGTATGAATAATATTCACATGTTGAGACAATGTGAATTTACAATAATATATATATATATATATATATATATATATATATATATATATATATACACATACACCAAGGAACTTTACTTGTTCAATATTAATGTTGTTTATGGAGATACTATATTCACATTTGGCATTTGTATGACCAAAAACCATGACATTTCTCTTTGATTTATATGGAGAGCTGCTTTACTTTAAACCATGTATTTGATTTGTTCATTTCAGTTGACACATTTGGATACATTTCCAACAAATCACTTCTTTCAACAAAAAAACTGATGTCATCAGCAAACAGTATGGCCTTTAAGTGTGAAGATTAATTGCATAAGTCTTTAGCCCTGGGATTGAACACTGGGCTGAATTCAGCCCGCAAAATCAGTGCGAAAAGCATTCTGGACGATTTTGGTATCACTCTGTAGGTATCATTGGAAAGCTGAATCACTCTTTATTGTGATTCATTTTTATTCATGAGCATAGTCAATGATAGCTAATGATGATCTAGCTTACATTACAAACACGTCTAATAGTTGGTGCTCAAATTTGGCTGCTTTTATTACGCTCCGCAGAATAAATTTACATTCCCATTCCTAGTATCTAAATATGTAACACGTTATACCTTTGGAAAGCTCTATGATTGGCCTATTCAAATACATGTAAATGAGCAAGTGGGCTATATGCAGCGAATGAGCATCATCGTTACAAATACATCGTTACAAATACATGTTAATTTTTGTTTTATTTTGTATTATTTTTCCAATTGGACATAGGGACATACAACCACTCAGTAATTATCTGGTAGCAGGGTTAATATAAAAATGTTTGCTTTCTTTTTTTATGAAACTCAAAAAGTAATATCCCCATGATAAGATTATGTGCTAAAGCTTTTATCATTTTATTATAATAAAGAGTATTTTTAGCAACAAAATGATACCTCAATAACATTGTGCAAAATTTATTAGCGATGTTATGTTTTTTCAAAAGCACCCTTATGAATAACTGGAAATGTATCATTGGTCATTCGTAGGGTTAACGTACATAATAAACAGATTTGGCCCTTGAATTAACCCTTATGGTACACCACAAGTAAAGTACATACCATTGAAACATACATCATGTTTCCTAAGTAGCTAATCAGCCATTGTTTGGCTACACCCCTGACACCATAATGATCAAGTTTATAAAAAAAATTATGCGATTTAACGTACTGAAAGCCTTCTTTAAATCAATAAAAACACCAATGGTAAGCTTTTCTCTATCCACTGCATTTCTTTTGCAATATGGGTGGCATATTGTTTATTTATATGACAGCCATTAAAATATGATATATGTCAATCCTCCAAACATTGTCTAATAGTACATCCTCCAAACATTGTCTAATAGTACAGATCACACAGTATTTTTATATGGTACCCTTTATAAAAAAAATTATGTCTGCTCTTATAGTACCAGTCATCTACCTGAGCCATGTTCAGTCAACCATTGCTGGTATACAATATCATACATACATTGGTGCTCATACATTGGTGCTCCTGGCAGATTAGCTGGAAGCGGGCAACACAAAGGCTGAATGAAGTCTGTCCACACTTATATGAACTCTTGTGGGCTGGTGTTATGGACTAAATAAGCTACTTGTTTGTCTTTGGAGCGACCAATGTCAAATCACAGCCATTCCAATAATCATTCAACAACAGTTTGACATTAATGGCCACCAGTGAGGAAATTGGTCAACCTCCAACACTGCACAACCGATCGTTAATATTACTTACTTACTTACTTATGCCCATCGCCCCTCTTGGGGGCATAGGCCGTCGACAACAGATCGCCAGAGTCCCCTGTCCTGGGCCATCCTCTCTAACTGGTTCCAGGTGTAGCCCATCTTCCTGGTGTCTGCCTGGAGGTCCCGTCGCCACGTGTTTCTTGGTCGTCCTCTTCTCCGTTTGCCTTGAGGATTCCATGTCAGCGCTTGCCTGGTGGTGCTTGTTACTGGTTTGATCGTTAATATTAGTAATTAATAATAACTGGACCAGTCTGTTCATGCTTGTCCCACAATTTGTTGGTGTGCTGGTCAAATAACAAATGTATAAATGGCTAAAATGTAAGGGTCCAAGGAATTGATGTGATCTATGATAAGTAGTCACAAACATGTACAAACTGAACAAATAAAGAAATAATAAACTAATTATGATATACTATATATGAAAAAACTACAACTTAAGCATCATTTATATGGTGCCAATTATATGACTCAGAAATAAACAGCTTATTTCAAAGCAAGCACAAACAGTTAAAATCTGGAACCCATTAACTTTCTGCACAGAATCTAACAACGTGTGTATCTTGAACAGGCCTGGGGTAATAGTAATATGTAATAGTAATAGATGGAACAGAACGCAGTGTAATAGTAATAGAAAGCAAAGTAATAGTAATTGAGCTATTACTTTGCTATTACAATTGAACATTTCAATCACACCAAAATTCTATTTCATTGAAAATAATCAGACCAAAAATTCTGTATTTTGATATACTGGGATTTGGACAAGCATCATGTTCAGTCTTTCACATGCAGTTTTATTTATTTATTTCCCAACAGTGGTCATAAAATGGTTTAGTATCTGAATCTTGACAGTCAGTGAACTTTAGTACTATTAGCAGGAGACACTGTGACAGTGTGATTGCTGCATGGCTAAGTTGTCATTTGAAGCCAGGTCCACCAGCCATCTATTCTTTTCACACAAGCCTGTTCATTCATTCATTCACTGAAGCAGGATAAGGGTTCCAGGCACTTAAGGGTTTAGCCTACAGTTACTTTTCCCATTGGTGGCCATGTTAATGTTTTGCATAATTATAGGAAAACATGACCATCAAAAATTCTAAAAGTTTTTACCAGCCACTGTCATCATCCCACTGACATGCTGGTCGAGTTTTGTCAAAATTAGACATTTCTAACTCTTGTAATATGCCTGTATGTGCGATATCCCTCAATGTTTACCAATATTGGCACGAATTATGGCGCACATGTGTCTAGTGGCCAAAAAAATCACAAATATCCTTCTGCCTATTACAATCATCTAAAAATCCACCATTTCACTCTCGACAGCATCCACCAGCAAACTTGGTAATGTCCCTGCACAAATGCACTTATGTCAGATCA
Organism: Lamellibrachia satsuma; assembly: GCA_033239005.1. Taxonomy (NCBI): domain Eukaryota; kingdom Metazoa; phylum Annelida; class Polychaeta; order Sabellida; family Siboglinidae; genus Lamellibrachia; species Lamellibrachia satsuma. The sequence continues at coordinate 5,387,368 of BSQZ01000043.1, read as the reverse complement.
TATGAACTTTTTTTAATGTCCTATATCCAAACTTACTATGCCCTACATTCATGTGTAACACACCAGGAAGTCTAACTGAGGCATGACCTCTAAAGAGACTGGCTTTAACATCTGAATCAGGGGCTTATACCAACTTTTCTGAGTTTTTCTCAGTTTATAGCTAGCTTGCACACTATTGACCAAAAGTATGAAAAACATCCTATCATTGAGCCAATTAACTGTCCACCAAACAGCAGCCGAGCAGTATGTGTCTACTATGGGATAATCAGACTGAGTTATGTGACAGTGACATTGCTTTTCTGTTTCATTCCAATGAATATATGAAACTTCTACATGCGACTGGAATTGTGTGAGGTTAATTTAATTGGGAAATTTATGAGTTAATTGTAATTTAATTAGTTATACACCCATCAGTTAATTTGAATCTATGTAAGTGACTAAGTATGTTAAATGTTTAATTGAAAGAAAATAGTTCCAATGGGAAATGTAATAGTAATAGCTTGAAATATAATAGTAATTGTAATATATTACATTCCCTTCAGCATGTAATAGTAGTATTAATAGAAAGGAAACTAAGTAATAGTAATCTATTACATTGCAATGTAATGTACCCCAGGCCTGATCTTGGAAAGTTTAAATATCACACAACAACGTACTTGTACGACTATAGTCATTTAAACGGGAAAATTTATACATGTGTATGAAAGTGGGACACTGTGGTTGTATGGTAGAGTGTCAGGCTTTCGGTCGAGGGACCGGGCTTCAAAACCACCTACTACTATTTCGAAACTTGGCAATTTCGTTCACTCCACTTTGCCCATGTCTTTCGGAAGAGACACTAAACGCTGTTGGTCCCTTTTATCTGGTGTCTATGCTAGGGGAAGTAAAAGATCCCACACAGGGAAATGAAAAAAAACCTGTTGTGGACTCAGTGTGCCTCATAGAGCTGGTGATCTCGATCTCTAAGCTCATCAAAGTCTTTCCCAGTTTAGCTGTGATCAGCTGTAAAGTGTGTCACATTTAATTGCATCAGTGAAACAAATGTTGAATTAACATCACAAAAGAAATTGAATGTAAAAGGAGAGCTGAAATGATACTGTCAATCATCAATTTGTGGGCACAGACTTGCGTAGGTCACCAGTTATTTATAAGTTTATTAAGTATTAACTACTACTGAAAGTCCCCATCACACTATTACTGCCCATGAACACTTATGCTGCACGGTCAAAATATTTAGTTATGTCATTTATACGTTTGCCATTGATATATTTAAAAATTTTACATATGCAATTGTTACATAGAACCACTGACCAGATGTTGCCATTGTACTAGTTTCACTGGGTCTTATACAGAACCAATATGCATTGTGCAACATAGTACATTTTCTTTGTTACTTTACTTGAGGAGTAAGACATTTTACTTTTCTTGAGCAACTAAGTACAGTTTTTTAGGTGTATTTTTACTTGTAATGAAGTACATTTCTGTGTACTTTTACTTGTAATGAAGTACATTTCTGTGTACTTTTACTTGTAACGAAGTACATTTCTGTGTACTTTTACTTGTAATGAAGTACATTTCTGTGTACTTTTACTTATGATGAAATACATTTCTGTGTACTTTTACTTGTAATGAAATACATTTCTGTGTACTTTTACTTGTAATGAAGTACATTTCTGTGTACTTTTACTTGTAATGAAGTACATTTCTGTGTACTTTTGTGATTGTACCAAGTTTCTTTTTCTCAGCATTAAATGTTTCATACTCGAATCATCTGTGGCATACTGTGAGCTTGTTCTGCTGATTGCCCGTTGCAATCCAACGAAACACGTTTTATACATATTTGACAAGTCATTTGTGGGAATAATAAAGTTTATAAATTCAAATTTTTTCTTTTCGTGTTGTATTTTTGCGTGAATGTGAATATATTTATGTTGTTTGTTATTCTACATGAATTGCTTACTTTTTCTTTTACGTTGTTTTACTTATTACTTGTACTTCAAGTGATTTTGTTTGGAGTACATTTACTCTTATTTAAGTACAAATAAAATTGTGCTTGTACCAGCTCTGGCCTTATCAGTGCATGTTCTTCCAGTAAGAATCACCAAGTAGCCCTATGGGCCCTCATTATCAAGACACTTGTATAATTGAATCACAACATGATTTACCTGACACAAAAACAGGCAAGACAATCATTTATAAATTGATGAGCATCGATGTCATGTAACTGACAATATCAAAATACATGCGAAGTCACGACTGGGAGTCAAAGACATATATTTGAAATACAGTGAAATGTGTGTATACCTAGTGCAATAGTGGTCTATTTTGTTCCTTCTATTTAGTGTATTTGATTCCCTGGATGGGAATCTTCACATATGTAGTCATCTGATGACTCATAAAAATGCAATCACAGCTTTTGTAGTTTAACAAACATATACCCTTCACAGAGAAGTCGAAATTGTGTTGGATTGAACAGGTCTGTCAGGGGGTGAAGAGTAAGGCACTTTGAACCATACCGCGCTATATAAGAACAAAGCTTTACATCCAGATGGGCAGGCATAATGATACAAATTACAAGTGCTTCCTTGTGCATTGCTCAGCTGTGACTCCCCAGTGAGTGTTCTCTGGACCTCAAGGCAGTGGTGCAACTATATAGAATAATTAAGCTACCTGATCTGAGGACTTTAACTTGAGTGGTAACCACTTTCAGCAGTTGATGTTTGTCAAATACAACCTGGACTTGTGAAGTTGTAATGGTTGTAAATCACAGTAGGCAAGACTAGACATTTATGACAAAGAAGATGACAAAAGATGTAAAACAGAAAATATGTCAGTAATAAAGGGAAATGTATTTGTGTGTGTATAATTTAAAAAACGAATCACCCTTGCTGCTGGTTTGTGATGGATAACTGCAAAAGTTGTATGCAGATCTGTACATTTTGCCATAATATGCACGTTAATTATTTTTTATAAAGTCACATAAACCTTAGTAATTTAGTCATGTCAATGTTTACTATTTCTGTTTAGATTTATGACCCATATCGATGGCTAGAAGACCCGGATGCTGAGGAAACAAAGGCATTTGTTGAAGAGCAGAACAAACTCACCGTTCCATATCTACAGGACTGCGAAATCAGGGATAAACTGCAGGACAGGTGTGTTGATATTGTTGTAACAAGATTGCCATCCAAAGCAAAAAACAGTTGGCAAGCGGACAGGGAAGCCATTCACTTATCGAGAGTCCAATGATTATTTGCCTAAATTAGGAAATTGTCTACAGTTGTTGACAGATATATTTCAAACTCAAGTATATCTGTTTCATTCAACGAGTGGTATGGTTCATATTCATAAGCGGATAACAGTCAGGTTATATTAAACAAACAGTGGTTCATTAAAATACACTTGGACAGTCTAGAAGTCTGAATAGATATAATTTATACTAAGTAACATATTTTTGCAATAAAAGCGATCTGACTGTGTACCTTCATACTGTCCTGAAGAAGTTATTTGTTTGTTCAAAGAATGTGTTTATTCGCAGGATCACAGAATTATGGGATTACCCGAAGTACAGCTGTCCGAAGAAACGTGGTTCCCGCTACTATTATTACCATAACACTGGGCTGCAAAACCAAAGGTTGGCTTCATATTAATTGTAGTTAATCATTACTTTCACCAAAAAGGAAGACGTTTGAGAGCATGTCTGGGGTCAATTACATTACAATTACTTTGTTTCCTTTCCTTTACTATTAACATTTTAGAGTGCGTACAAGCATATTACATACATGCATGCATGCATGCATGCATGCATACATACATACATACATACATACATACATACATACATACATATCCTGTTCGGTCTTCAGGCAAAATCTGCCTATGTACCGCTCTTGGCTTGCCTTAATTTGGCTTTGTAGTCATACAGCTGTATTTGACTGCCTGGTTTCGCCAGTGTTTGTCAAGTCGATTTTTTAGCATATTCACTGACGGTGCTGTGACGATGGTGTCCGGAAGTGAATTCTATAGGTTAACAACTCTCTGGCTAAAGAAATGCCTCCTTACTTCCCGTTTACTCTGGTCCTTGAACAGCTTTAGAGAATGACCCCATATGCCTTCATATAAGTCATGATTAAACATATCGCGCAAAAAGGTAAAAATGCCATGCAAGTATTTATATACATCGATAACATCTCTTCGTAAACGACGAGTTCTGGGTCCATCCGTGTAGCCCTTCTCTGGACAGCCTCCACAGCATCAATATCATGCTGATACTGCAGTGACCAGACTACCACACCATATTCCAAAGTAGGACGGACATGTCCCTTATATAGATGAAGAAAGGTTGTCCTATCTAGGTATTGATATGTTCGTCATATTACACCCAGCAATCTCATCAGTCACATGTTGTGTTTGTTGTGCCACCTGAACCTCATCAGTCACATGTTGTGTTTGTTGTGCCACCTGAACCTCATCAGTCACATGTTTTGCTGATTGTGCTTTCAGTGATTCTTTTTTGGGGGGGCATGATTCACTACTTGCTTAGTGTCTTCTCTCTGACCCTGCCTGATCAGTTGAATCTCCCTGTCTTGTCTCCAACCCTGCCTGGTCAGTTGAATCTCCCTGTCTTGTCTCCAACCCTGCCTGGTCAGTTGAATCTCCCTGTCTTGTCTCCAACCCTGCCTGGTCAGTTGAATCTCCCTGTCTATGAAAAGTTTATTTTTACCACTCTGCCATTTTGTATGACCAGATCTTTCTCTCCTTCTTGCTTACACTTCTCCAACTCCTTCACCAATCCTCTGCACTCCTCTCGTTGTCTCAGAGTCATGTCTGGAGCAATGTGTATCTTTCAAGACCTCTGCACCTTTGTTCTGTTTGGATATTCTCAGTGAATGCACCCAGTTCATAATGGCCTGTTTGTTGCTGTCACTGCCAAAGACTACATTGACTGGCCGGACATTCCCTTTCTGTTTCTTGCCTACTCGGCTGACTGACTTCACATCTGGTTCCTGCACTTGCAACTTTCTGAATATTAACCTCACTTTGTGTTCATCATCTCTTTTGCATTCTCCACTATCTGTGCTAGTTGACTCTGCTACCTCGTATATTATTAGGTTTGTTCTGTCTGGGCCAGTTGACTCTGCTGCCTCGTATATTATTAGGTTTGTTCTGTCTGGGACAGTTGACTCTGCTGCCTCGTATATTATTAGGTTTGTTCTGTCTGGGCCAGTTGACTCTGCTGCCTCGTATATTATTAGGTTTGTTCTGTCTGGGCCAGTTGACTCTGCTGCCTCGTATATTATTAGGTTTGTTCTGTCTGGGCCAGTTGACTCTGCTGCCTCGTATATTATTAGGTTTGTTCTGTCTGGGCCAGTTGACTCTGCTGCCTCGTATATTATTAGGTTTGTTCTGTCTGGGCCAGTTGACTCTGCTGCCTCGTATATTATTAGGTTTGTTCTGTCTGGGCCAGTTGACTCTGCTGCCTCGTATATTATTAGGTTTGTTCTGTCTGGGCCAGTTGACTCTGCTGCCTCGTATATTATTAGGTTTGTTCTGTCTGGGCCAGTTGACTCTGCTGCCTCGTATAGTATTATGTTTGTTCTGTCTGGGCCAGTTGACTCTGCTGCCTCGTATATTATTAGGTTTGTTCTGTCTGGGCCAGTTGACTCTGCTGCCTCGTATATTATTAGGTTTGTTCTGTCTGGGCCAGTTGACTCTGCTGCCTCGTATAGTATTAGGTTTGTTCTGTCTGGGCCAGTTGACTCTGCTACCTTGTATAGTATTAGGTTTGTTCTGTCTGGGCCAGTTGACTCTGCTGCCTCGTATATCATTAGGTTTGTTCTGTCTGGGCCAGTTGACTCTGCTACCTCGTATATTATTAGGTTTGTTCTGTCTGGGCCAGTTGACTCTGCTACCTCATATATTATTAGGTTTGTTCTGCGTTTTTCTATTACTTCTTGGTCTCTCCTGAGCTATGCTATTTTTGCATCCATCTTAGCTTCCATCGCATTCTCTAGGAGCTCGACCTTTTCTGTCACAAAGTCCACCTTCGTTTCTATTTCATCTTGTTTGACTTTTACTGCACATACCATTTTATAGATTTTTACTGCTGCACCATTGCACTTGTCACAAAACCAGTGCACACTGTTCCCTTCTTTGACAAGGAACTCATAAACTTCAGAGATGTTCTGGCAGTCAGTGTGGTACCACTTTTCACAAATTTCACAAGCCATAGCTTTATGCTTTCCCTTCACATCTTTCAAGCAGACATTACATTCATTTACATGAGTACTTTGGCTTGTCCTCCTCTGCTTTCTTGCTGCTGCCATTTTTTTTATTTGTATTTGACTGTATCTTTAGTTCTACTTATCAGATTATTGACTATGCCAACATATAGCTTTGCCAATCTGTTATACAATTTTAAACTTGATTGTAAGTGCTATGTACTTGAGAAGTACGTGCAGGGAGGCAGGATTGTGTGCTATCAATGCATTAGGAAAGCAGTCTACAGACAAGACTATAGATGTACTCCAGGGGCCGTATGCATGGACCAGGACTAACCTCTTACGCCATAGCTTAACGCCTAGGCTATAGCGTAAACCCGTTAGTCGGTATGCACGAGCACTAGTTAGGCTCAATTTCCGGGGATTTCCCGCGTAGTCGCGACGTATCGCTGCGCCCAAGAACCACCAGGACTAACTCCTTAGTCCATAGCGCAACTCGTGAAAAATGGCGGCCGTGATAGTTTGGCGGAGACGATTGAGGCGAAATCTTCGGCGAAATCGGATATTCCGGGATAGGAGGAATCCGCTAGAGATATTTGACGACACGGAATTGTATTCGAAGTTCAGATTTCGTCGTCACGATATTCTGAGGATTGTAGACGAGCTGAGGAATGATTTGGAATACCCAGTGACACGGCAAGGCTCTCTGCTGGCCGCATCCCAAGTGATGGTAGCACTGCGTATGTATGCCACAGGATGTTTCCAGAACTTGGTGGCTGAGACAATCGGCATTGACCAGTCCACAGCGTCGAGGACCATACATCGAGTGACCAACGCGTTGCTTCATCGAATGCACGATTGGGTGTGTCTGCCAACGCAACAAGTAGCCGACCAACAGAAGGTGAAATTCCTGCGGCTGGCAGGGTTTCCTAACGTGGTAGGGTGCATCGATGGTACCCACGTGCGAATACAGTCTCCCACAGCCAACGAACACGAATACGTCAACAGGAAGAATTTCCACTCGATCAACGTACAGGTAATGTGTAATTTATCAAGTATTTTCAGTTTGGTAAACAAAATATGCTACTGATTATGCGTGTGCGTGCGTGCGTTTGGTGGTGGAATATGACCAGAATATCACATTCTAACAAATACTTTTTGTTGCACTCAAATAATTGATTAAAATACAATAATTATTAAAGCCAAAGCAATACTTGTGAAAGTATACGAATACTTTATTAGTACAATTATAATACTAACACATTCGAGGATAAACTTTTGTTACTGAGGATAGAAAGCTATTGCTGACTGTTCAGTCGTCAAAAGCCTGTAAAAAAAGTTGCTGACATCCACACTGTTACAAAGTGTAACATTAAGTTTGCCTTCTATAAGAATAAACTAACATTCCTATCTTATTTGCCTTAGCTGCCTTATTTACACTTGCACCTAGCTGACCACTTAATTGCAATTAGTAACAGCAGCCAACTGACCGGTGTATTGTTTAAAGGTTCCTCTGAGCTGATAAGAAAGGGTGCCTCTCTGTGGACATGGCATCACAAGACAGGGGTTTTATTGCTTGAATGGCAGCTCAGCTATTCAAGTAAAGGCAACTGTTGCCAGTAAGATGTCACCAACATCAAACAAACTGTCGTATTCATAACTAATCAAAGGAGGGCAGTGAAATACTTTGATCTTTCCACCTACAAAATGTTTCTGTTATGTTATGTTTGATATTACCAATCTTTACAAATCGATATTTTATGTAAAAGCTTAACAGTGTCATTACTGGTATATATATATATAATTTTCATTCAATTCCTAATTAACATGCTCAAGACCTTTTAAATATGCTTGTTCACATTTGTTTATTTTAAATCTGAAATTGAATAAGTACAATTAATGTTTATTTAACTTCACCCTTGGTTGCTTTTGAACATTTCAAAATAAAACACACATATTTTTTTCATGTACTACCTACATATTTAAATATATTTCAAAAACAAAGAAAAACTACATTGATTCATGTTTATAAGCATGCACATTGAATGAGTGTCAACTTTCTCTGTTGTAGTTGATTTGTGACGCTGATATGCTGATAATCAACTGTGTAGCCAAGTGGCCCGGCTCAGTTCATGACGCCAGAATACTGAGGGAATCACCACTGTTTGACGCGTTTGAGTCACACCAGAAGCCACTGACAGGGGTGTTTCTTGGCGACAGTGGCTACATGCTTCGAGAGTGGCTGCTCACACCGATATTGAATCCACGGGATCGCCAGGAACAAGCATACACAGACGCCCACTGCATCACGCGAAGCACTGTCGAACGATGCATTGGTGTGCTGAAACGTCAATGGCATTGCCTGCACAGTGAGATCCGCCTCACCCCAACGAAGGCATGCAAAGTTATATGTGCCTGTGTGATGCTGCACAACCGTGCAACCCGGCTCGGACTGCCACCACCAGCAGGTCATGACACGGACCCTCATCCAGAAGACAACCCCCCACCAGCCTACAGGGGCAATGCCCCCGCTGTGGCAGTCGAGCGGGTACGCACTGCTGCAGGGAAAGCAGCTAGAGATGCTGTTGTGAGAAATTACTTTGGATAATAGTCTGACAGTGGGTAGGAGTCATCACTACAACATTTGAACTCATGTTTATGAACTGATACATGCATAATTCACTTTACTGAGATGACTAAAAGTTGGTGGTATTTACTCTAACTTTAATATACATATTTAAAGTTAAAGTAAATACCACATACTTTTAGTCCTCTTGTATTTCACCTACAATTTTACTGAAAAACACAATATGTCATATCATTGATGTGTCAATTACATTGTACACAGTTGCTTTCAGTAAGTGTTCATGCATGTAAAACTCGAGTTGCAGTTCGCGTTGCAATTTACTAATCTGCAACTTCGTCTTCTCTTCCTGCAACTGCATCAGTTTGATTTTTTTTCGTTTTTGGCAATGTCTGATGCCAGCCACTTCTGGAAAAGAGCACTCTCCTCAGCGTCTGCTTCGGGCGCACGTCTCTTGCGTCGCTGTGCCGTCACCGCGGTGACCCCATGAGTACGAATGGGAGTAGTCACAGAAACTGGAGTGGAGACGATCTCGGTGGCTTCAGTCATAGACGCAGGTCTCTTCTCCAGCACACTTGTCGATGCAGGTCTAGGTCTCATCTTCAATACACCTGTCGGTGCAGGTGTTGTCTCCAAAACACCTATCGGTGCATGTGTAATCTCCAATGCTGGTGTGACAGGGCGTGTCGATGTGGATCGTGCAGCTATTGTTGGCGGCTCCACAGGCATGAACCAGCTCGGACCTGGCTGTGACGAAGGCCCCGGCAGTGGCACGGGCACAACAGATGATGACATGTCTGGAATGCAAAAACGTGTTCCTTTTTGTATGATGCCATTTGTAAACATGTGTCAAACTTTCCCTGTTTTGTTATCTATTTACATAATACGTGATGTTCATTTTAAACAGTTTATCATGATCATATGAAACATGTGAAACAAATACAAATGAATATATGCAAGTTATTCTGTGCAACAAAAAGATGCAGTGATATGTTGATATAATTATTGTCTAGAATTAATTACATTTTAGGTTATAGTGAATTTTAATGGTGGTTCATTGTGGAGGTGACACAGTGTGTGCTCACTGTGGAGGGGACACAGTGTGCTTACTGTGGAGGTGACACAGTGTGTGCTCACTGTGGAGGTGACACAGTGTGTGCCAATTGCCACAGGTCCTGTTATGTAACTTTACAGCTGTGCTGTTGTGTATTGGTACTCTTCTGTCACTGCCAGAGTTATATAATACCTGCCACTTTATGGTGGCTGCCTGTAACTTGAGTCCTCTCTCACTGAGCTAATTTATGATTCCTGTCTGTAATGTGAATCTTTCACTATCTGGTTGCTGGAAGCAACCCTCAACTTGTACTAAGGAACCACATGTGGCAAATTTTCACACAAGCTATATGACATTGCTAATTTTTATATTTCAAATCAATTATTTATAATTAAGCTTGCTTACCCCATGCTTCATCCACTTGCACAGTCACTGACTGGCCGTCAGAAGTCTCCATGACAAAGCTGTCTGTTCCTTCCACTGAAACATTAAAAATTATGAGGTTTGTGAATATTACATATTGTGATTGTATTGTATTATGTTCATGTTGTGTACTTATATATAATAATTTGTACAGTTTGAATATGTCAAATGCATTACAGTCCTGCATATAAGTTTTTCTTTCATAATATTGTTAATCGCACATTACAAATTTTAATATATGCACTTCATTTGTCAATAAAAAAATAAAGTGATGTATTCCATTAATGCATTTGATTCAGTTATATGGAAATGATAACAAAATGATAACTGTACTTTCATCACGATTAAATACTAATATATTTATTAATGTATTTCTTAACCAAAATTAATTTTGTATTATAATTTATTCTATCAAGAGGTTTGAGTACATCTAACTAAGAACACACGATTATTTAATGATAACAGTTAAACAAATTTCACTGCAATCTGTTATGTGTCGCAGAAAAAGTCGTGTAAATAAATTCACAGTTTTGGCTAGGAAATAAAGTCACAGCATTATTTTACAACAATTATTCGAAGACTATATATGTATATATACTAAATATAAAGTCTTGCATATTTCCACTGATAATTAAACACAACAATGTGTGATGCATTGTTAATACAAATATTCCAAAGAAACTATCAATCTCGCTCCTTTTTATTTATATTAGTACACAAGTAAAATTTATTAGTGACTTTTTAACAAACTTTTGCACTGAATGTTTAGTCTTTTGTTTTGATGATTAAGATAACTATTCTACCCGAATGTAATTAATATTTCAACTTATATCACAGATACAAAGATCTATATATTATATATATTTAAAATTGTGATTTTTTCCATGTGATTTCATTTCATGTGACTTTACTTACTACATTCGTTTCGATACCAGCCAAAACGTCAACGTGAAACTTGAAAGCACAAAACATTATGATAAGATAAGTACAGTTTTAGAGTAGAGATGAAACAGCAACTCACCATCAATGCCTGTGGCCATGTCTGTTCTCTCGCCAATGATATTCATGATGATATCAGCGTATGGAGGCGGTCTGTTTGGTGGTCCGCCTCCCGTCTTTTTTTGATCGCGTACACTATTCAAAACCGTCGATTTCAAATCTTTCCATTTCTTTTTGATGTCATCCTCGGTACGTAGTGCCACACCAAACGCATTTACCTTGGCGGTGATTTCACGCCAAACTTCCTTTTTCTTCTTGTTAGTCAGCGAACTTTGAAGTTTAGTCATAATAACAACTTTTTCATTTGCGATTCCTTCAATCAAACATAGGATTTCGTCCTCTCGGAAGTTAGGTTTCTTTTTTTTCCCACCGCGCGCAGCTCCTTCGATGACATCCATACTGATAATGAACGAAAGATAAACAAGAACAAGTGTCATATCGGACGCTTTGACCAACCGCGTGTCACCTTTGACCCGTTGCGCGTGCGCAGTGCAATGGAATGTGTCGGGAATCCCTGGGGAATCCCTTCTACGTCCGGACTAGCGAGCCTAGTCTATAGACTAACTAGTCTGAGACTATCGATGCGCTACGCCCGGTTCATGTATCGCGACTAAATGTATCGCTAGTCTATAGCTTAGTTAGTCCGGACGTAGGGCTTAGTCTGAGACTACGCTACGCCCGGTCCATGCATACGGCCCCTGGACTCTGGGGAAACATCCTGCTGAAAAGCCTGTCAGTGAAAAGATAACATGCAGGAGTGTGCTGTCAAAACTATCCTAAATTAGGTTAATATCGCTTTGCTTATCTTACGTTTAGTCTCATGGTAAACTAGATTACACCATCATCAGTTTAGCCTTACGTCAGCTTACCTATTTGAGAAATAGGTCTAGTCTTAGATTTAGCCTATATTCGTGCAAGCCGTGCCCCTTGACAACTAGCCTTGACTCTGTCTCATTGTGTTTGTTTACCTTGGCATACAGACTTTAAATCTGTTTCAGCTCCATGTTTAACTAACTTATATTAAATGGCCTTACCTGCATCCCTATTTGTAAATTGTGCACCTACCTCGGAAGTGAAGAAAAATAATAAAGATGGCTGACAGTTTGGCGGGAATCTGGAATTGTTAATTGGAAATTAAAATTTTCGATTACATCACATCGGCAGCGAAAATTCACTGATCAAACCTATTATTACTAAGTAGTACCCATTTAGAACACTACCCAGGAGGTAAATTTCTCTTTTAACAATTTCAAGACCAAAAAAAGAATGATTAAGTACGGAGCCTCTTAGGTAAACATTTCATCAAACCGGAAGTCACAGTATTATACTACATATTTTAACTTTCCAGTGAGTAGTACAGTAGTTAACAACAACAATAGCAACAACAAACAACAACAACAACTCATTATTATACTCATCATCATACTCATCAATAATCTACAGTGCAGTTGAATTTCATCTGAATATACACCACAACATGCCATCCAGTATTATAGGGACACAAGGACTCATTTTAGATTTGCTAAAACCAGATAATAACAGTTACTTGTTTGAGGTATATCCTTTCATCATGTGATGCCAAGATATGCCCTTTGCTCACACACATTCATGGCTTTGTTTGGCATTTATAGCTGCTATTTCTAACTTACAATTTGTTTAATATGTACATGTTTGTGGATCTTGAGTCCGAATAAAGATGATAATAATAATAGTAATAGAAGAATACAGTTGTGCTGTGTGAGGTGTCACATCTATTGTCAGAATTTTTCATTTGAACTGCTTCTGCTCACCAAATTATTTGTGTAAACTGTACCTGGCTTCATAGCCTTGGTTGTCTTACCCATTGTCTTTGTAGGCTGTTGGAGCTAACTCAAAATAAGTCAGCATTTATCCAAATTGTAATAGATATGTAATAGCTCAATTATTTTTACATTGTGTTCTGTTCCATCTAATACTTGAAAAATGTAATCATTACTATTACAATGTAATTGACCCCAGGCCTGTTTGAGAGTTGTGCTCGTTGTAGAACCAGTGTGCGTACGAATACAGTACATGACTTTTTGCCAGTTCCTGTTGGATTCTAGTTTCCTATTTCAGTGTTCTCTACATGCAAGACACACTCGATGCAGAGCCCATTGTTTTTCTCGACCCTAACAAGCTGTCTGAGGATGGAACAACATCCATACGGGGCACGGCTTTCTCAGAGGACGGAGCTTTCTTTGCATTCGGTCTGAGTTTCTCTGGCTCGGACTGGGTCACTATCAAGGTCAGAGCACTAACTTAATGACCAAGTCGCCAGACTTAAGGATATAGCCACACTTTGTGGCAATCTTCATTTTATTCATAGAATTTTATTTGTTGCTGACACAGACTTTGTGTTAATCATGAAAGGTCACCAAAGAAATGAAAAACTGCAATTTTTATGTGTCTGCACTCTGCAATATTACTTACTACAAGAATGTATTTCGAGTAATCTAACAAAAGCAGTTAGTTTATCTTAAAAAGTGGTGCTGAGGCTACTCACTTCAAAATAGAACAACAGAATAGCCACCCCAGTGACTTTAAAGTTATGGCTCAACAATAATAACCTTGATCTAGGTAATGAACTTCATTGAGTCCCCATGTTCAGAAGCAAGCCAGTTGTTTATGAAATGCTTCCATTAAACATTTTTTTAATAGTATACATAAAATTTGTACTTTGATAATTTATTTTAGATTTGCACTAATTTGACCAAGTAATAATCCATATATATGAAATAGTTAGTGCTGTTTAGATAAATTCAACATGCTGAGATTTATCTAGTCAAAGTTAGTGGTATTTCCTTTCAGTTCAAGGAGACTGCAACAGGGAAAGATCTTCCGGATGTTTTGGAGCGAGTCAAGTTCTCCAGCATGGCCTGGACACACGATAACAAAGGGTTCTTCTACAATGTATGTTATCAATATCATAGTCTTCTAAAAAATATATGAATCTCCCCACAACAAACTTACAGGCCCCTCACAATTATATTTTTTCAATCGTTTTACTCATTTCATGAAAAAAAAATATTTTCACTCGTCTTGTCTTGTTTCACACTCACTTCATGAACAATTTAACCAATCTACTATCAATTATGACATGCTAGCTAGTTTGTATACATTTGTTATTTAGTTTTGGTGAAACCATCAGAATTTTTTTAACTATTCTAATAAAAATTTGGCCAAAAAGTAAAGTTGTGTGGCTCTGTATACCACAACTGAAGGCTGTTCAAGCTTTCGCAAGTTACCCGATCTAACGATCAAAGTAAATTCATTTGAGGTTTTTTACAAAAGTTTGCTCTCTTTTATTGAACTGATTAAGCATATTACTGGACTGTTCACACACTACAGATTTAAACATCAATGAACCTGATTTGCAATGGGCTAAATCAGTTGTAGTGCGAATACTTGTTTCATGTTACTGTGGGGCACACTGGCATAGCGGTTAGAACATAGGACTCTCGATCGCGAGAACCCGGGTTCTAAACTGCTTGCTGTCTTTTTGTAAACTTTGGCAATTTTGTTCATTCCCCGTTTCCACAGTTAACTCGGCTGTATAGATAATTACCTGGCTATAGACAAAGGTGGATATGTGAACAAATAATCTTTGCACAGTAATTGCAGCATGGCTGAATGCTTCCCAGAGGAGTCGAGATGGCATTGGATTAAACAGGTCTGCCAGGGGGTGAAGTGTAAAGCACTTTGAGCAGTCCCAAGGACTGGATACAGCGATATATAAGAATGCACCTTTTTGCCAGCGCTACCCTGAGGAAGATGGTAAGGCGGATGGTACGGAGACCACGTGCAACCTCAACCAGAAACTATACTTCCACCAGATGGCGACACCGCCGTCCAAGGACATCCTGTGCGCCGAGTGGCTTGACAACCCCAAGTGGACCACGTAGGTGCAGTGTGGTCAGTGGAGGGAGGAGGGTTTGTCCACTATTGGTCAGACCTAAAAACACAATGCTGTCGGAAAATGGGGTTGGTTTCTGGGGGTCACTCATGGAATATCTGGGGATGCACATGTAATATAAAACCAAGGCAAGGGGTGTTTTTTTAAAGGATGAAAGAGGGGGTCTCGAGGCCCCTGGAAAGGGGTGTTTTTGTGCAGAAAAGGGGTCTAAAAATTAGCTGTAAATCTTGTATTGCAGAAAAGGGGAGTGCAGTAAAATATGGCACAAAATGCAGTAAATAAGATACTGATTTATTCCTGTGAAAACATTCATGTTCTGGTCAAATCTGAAATTGAGTTTGATATGACCCCTATTTTATATGTACTAAAGTGGTAGGTTTACTTGAAAATTGGGTCTCCAAAAAGGGTATGTTTTTAAAGGAATAAAAACCCCAAAAGGGGCTTAATGAGTACTAACATGGGTACCCATTGATCATGGGAAAAAGATCATTTGCAAAAATAGATAATTTAAAATCATATGTTCTATTGTGTTTGCTGCCTAGGGGTATCGAAGTAAGTGACTGTGGGCGCTACCTCGTGGTGACACTACATGAAGGTTGTGAACCTGTCAACCACCTCTACTACGTTGACTTAAGCACCCTGACCAACGGCATCACTGGTGAGTCGGCATACTTCTTCAACTTGTGACCACAGTGGCTCAGCAGTTAGAGCACAGGACTTTCAATGTAGAGGACTGGGGTTCGAGTCCACATGCTACTTCTTTCGTCCCACTTAGCCTGTGTCCTTAGCCTGTGTCTTTCAGAAGAAGGAAGTAAAAGATCACACACACGGGTAAATGTGTAACCTGGTGTGGACTCGTCTCAACCATAGAGTTATGGCAGAAGCGACCATGGCTTGGTAAATTCTGCCATAAACCTCATAGAAGACATAATTGAATACTTTTTGTGCATCTTGTACTGGCATCCTAGTTTATCATCCTCACATCTCTGTTTCCACTCTACTACACATATTTGTATTCTTGTTATCTAGCTGCAAACAGTGGATTAGGCATGCAAAGATATTATCAGAAAATATGCTAACGTAGAAAGTAAAAACTGGGTGGCTCAGATTTGGTGTTAATAGCGTCTCCCGAACCATATATCAAAGTGTAATTTAACACTGCATTAGTAACTTTATTTAATTGACATTATTAACTGATTGATTCAGTGATTGTAATGTATTCTGTTGGTTTGTGAATATGTTTTACCATTGTAGTATATGTTTGGATGGAAATGGAACAAATAAGCATTTTCTGATTCTGAAACAAGTTACATATATCAGCACCATGCATAATCCGTGAAATAAAAAACAAAATTGCTTGACAAAGTCAGGCAGATGGAGGTAATGTACTGGTAAAATAGATCAATGGACAGTTCTTATATAACGCCCCAATATAATAACATATTTCTGTTTTAGGATTGTTGCCATTTGTGAAGGTGGTCGACAACTTTGATGCTGAATACGAGGTAATGTTATAAATGTTCAGAGGGTCTTTCATCTTTACATTCCCCGTAATCCAGCAACCTGAATGTGCAACATGGTAAATGTGGGGCGCCGTGGAGCGGTGGTTAGACAGACTAGGGATCGAAAGAACCCGGGTTGAATCCTCCTGCTGCCATGTGGAAACTTGGGCAATTTCTCCCACTCTACATTGTTCTAGTTCACTCAGCTCAGTAGGGGAAGGCAGTGTTAGTTGAGCCACTGGGTTAGTTGAGCCACCCATGTTTCCCAGGAAACTACAGCAGCAGCAGTTACGTGGTACTACCCAGTGATTGAACATGTTATTAGAACACGATTGACATACAATAAGTGCTATTTCTCGCAACGGTCAGAAACTATGAGCTAAAAGCATGTTTTTTGATGTTTTTCGAAACTTTTTTTGATTTTGTTTGCTCTCTGGTGGTGAGTAAACAATCAATGTATGCAGATAGACTTAATTGTCTGTGCACTTACAAATGGTTTAGCTATGCACAGAGAAGATCATTTACATCACTTCGCGCATTAATGAGAAGTTAATTAAAACAGCTTAATTGTCGAAACAGGGCAAGTTGAGCCACTCGAGGCCCAAGGGAGGGTTAGTTGAGCAGCGGCTAAAGAACGAAGACGAATGTTCTTTCCCCAAAATACATAAAAAAATTATTTTCCTGAGAAAATCAGGATATCGGATAGCTACAAGGCAACACATTACCAGTTAGCTACACTGGTTGTGATTGGCCTATAATATATTAATTAAGTGTGTGGACTTGTCACAGACATGTTGTACCCATTGGTTTGATGTGTTGGCTGAGTTATGACATTTTAGTACACGGCCTACGTAAATTATACAAATAAAACATTTACCCAACTTACGCTACACTGTGGCTCAACTTACCCCACACCAAGTGTTAGTTGAGCCAGCTTACCAGCCCTATTTGAGCCAGCTACATGTGATTATCTATGCATACTAGATATATATTATCTTGGTTTAAAATGATTTATTAATAATCATAGTTTATATGAGTAAAAACATTTTTGACTTATGAATTATGATTGTGTCGTACATATCAAAAAGAATGAAAAATGCCTCAACTAACACTGCCTTCCTCTACCTAGCTGTAGGCAACGGTGGATAATGAATTGAATGAATATTCTTTGCCCAGTAATTGCAGTGTGGCTGAATGCTTCCCAGAGAAGTCGAGTTGGTGTTGGAATGAACAGGTCTGCGTGGGGATGTACAACAAGTGTAGAACGCTTTGAGTGGTCTTACAAATTGGATGCCATTCTATATAAGAACATTATTTTATTTCTTGTGTTTTACACCTGTTGTGTAGTAAGACTGTTGTGTAGTAAGACTGTTGTGTAGTAAGACTGTTGTGTAGTAAGACTGTTGTGTAGTAAGACTGTTGTGTAGTAAGACTGACGGGAGTTTTCATTGACTTTCCGCTTGCTGTTGCAGTACATCACAAACGAGGGATCACTGTTCACATTCAAGACGAATCTCAACACCCCTCACTACAAACTTATCAACATTGACTTCAATAAGCCGCAGATGGTGTGTACTTGCTACATACAGCGGGAAAAATGCTCTAAGCCATGATACGTATTGTGATATTTGTGTCACGATACTACATGTATGGCGATTTAATAGCGATACATAATTTTGATAGACAATTTTAAGAAAAACGTGTTAGATTGGGTTCCCTCTAAACAAGACAACAGTTTATTCAATGTTAAGCTATGTGCAGGCTATTACAGCCTTGTTCTGAAGCGTCTTTTCAATAAATGTTTTTAAAGTGCACTTATGTTAATGATCTTGATACTTATTCTGTGATGTTACAAGCTTCTACATGACGAACCACGTGATATGTGTGGTTTTCTTTGAGAATGATGAACTGGCTGTGTTTGCCAGGAGAACTGGACGACGCTGGTAGATGAAGACAGCCACAATGTGTTGGAGTGGGCAGCCTGTGTGCACTCTGACAAACTCGTCTTGTCATATCTAGATGATGTCAAGGTAACCTCGGAAGTCTTGTACCATATCTTCTTGTTTCATATCTTGTACAGTTGGTTTGTTTTAAACTTTATGTATTCATTCGTTTGCAGAATTCTCTGTGGTATGATATGTAAAATCAGATACAAATATATCTCTCTGATCTGAGTAAAACTTGTTTTTACTAAACTCCAAAGTTATTTGTGAGACTACGCTATATTTGTTTAGTAAATATGGTTGTTGTGTATATATTAATCATAGATACTGATGGCATGGATAGCCAGCTCCCATTGATGTTTGGTCTGTCACACAGAGCACACTGCACCTGCATGAGTTGACCACTGGTCAGCGAGTCATGACATTCCCACTGGACATCGGAAGTGTTGTAGGATATTCGGGGAAGAAGAAGGACACAGAAGTAAGTGGTGCCACCCTGTGGTGTGTGTGTTAAAACGGCAGGTAGGTGGTGCCACCCTGTGGTGTGTGTGTTAAAACGGCAGGTAGGTGGTGCCACCCTGTGGTGTGTATGTAACAATGGCAGGTAGGTGGTGCCACCCTGTGGTGTGTGTGTAACAACGGTAGGTAGGTGGTGCTACCCTGTGGTGTGTGTGTAACAATGGCAGGTAGTTGGTGCCACCCTGTGGTGTGTATATGACAACGGCAGGTAGGTGGTGCCACCCTGTGGTGTATGTGTGACAACGGTGGTGCCACCACGTGGTGTATGTGTGACAACGGTGGTGCCACCATGTGGTGTATGTGTGAAGACAGGTAGGTGGTGCCACCTTGTGTATTGCAATTTATTGGGCAGACAACAAGGAAATGAAGCTGCATGCAGTTTTAGCAAGCACTGTCTCCATACGTAGTACGTACCAACCCTGAGTGGTAACACTGGCAACAGAACTCTATAAGACCCACAAATGAACCCGTATGATTATCTACGGCCACTGGTTTGTCATGAATGCTCAAAAGGAACTTGCCATGCAAACTGAGATGTGTTGATTGGATCTCAAGAGACTGTTGCGGCTGACTGCACACAGCTGCAATATTCACGAGAGTTGCTCTTCGGACATGTCTTGAACGAATGATCTGGTATTTGTGTTCCATTTGACAAATGGGGGTCATATCCTGTAATGCAAAGAAGCCTTGTTCAAAGCGCTCAAGTCACGAAGGAATGAATGCTTTTAAAACCAAATAAAAAATTTCATATAAAATTTGGTACGTAATAATAATTATGATGTTATGTAATGACAACAGTGACAAATATTCCTTGTTTCTTCGGTTATTGCAGGCTCTGGTGAAAGTTTCAGCGAAAATAAACTGAATAATTGTGAGCAGTAGTTTACAAGCATGATGATTTAACCTGGTTTATGATAAAGCACTGCAAGATTTCTTGCTTTTGGGAGGCGGGATGTACTTTGAGTACCAGGGTAGTCCCTATCATTGCTGGCGCTACTAATAAAAGTATTGCTCAGTTACATGCTTGCATTAAAGGTAACATACAACAATTCCCATTGGTTAACTGAAATGGAGCTAGTTGGCATTTTGTATAATTAAAATGCCAAAATTCTGTGAATTGTTTGATCAGAAGTTTCATCTAAATTAACTTTATGATTTAATCTTTATTGCTGCATTAGTAGTCAGAAATTGCATTTCGGCACACCAATGAATCATATGATGAAAAATGTCATATTTCTCATTCAAATGTAAACATTTATTGGTATGTTGTTAATTGCATTAAAGCAGGCCCTGTGTATGTTGTGAGACTAGCATATTTTTTCATAACTAATTCGTATATTTTAAAAAATATTAACCCAATAGAGCCCACAACGGCCGCGGCCGGCTGCTCTGTCCAGTGCTGGAACAGCCGCCGCTGGCCGCTTTCAGGACCCAATATTAAAAAAATCCTGGCGATTAACTACTGAACTAAACGCTATAAAATGTTGCTGCACCCTAGCGGATACATTTTGCAACATCAGCGTGTTACGTTCATGGGTTGCCCTTTTGGAAATCTTAATTTTCGTCGGTTTTGTTCACGCCATCTCGAACAATTTTATTTCTAAATTTTTCATGACAAAATGTGGTGTAAACTGAAAAATAACTCAGAATTTGGTATTTTTTTCAGTGGTGCAAAGCTAACACATATAGTTACATTTTGGGTTGCATTGTCTTTGCAAATTGTGATCAAATGTCAACATTTTATTAATATATCCTATTTCTATGTATACAGGCATGTGGAGAAATTACTGCCCTTTAAAATAAACACAACTTGTAATTGTCAATATTGAACACACTAGTTTTTTCTACAGATTTCTGAACAGAAGGAGGTAAAATCACTCGGAATTTGCCAGAAATCCTGGGAACAGGGGAACATGTTTTTATAAAATGCTGGGGTCTAATGGGTTACGATATGAAAGATCACAATATTTACATGGTTTGTATTATTTTATTTTTAACCAACCATTATATTATAAATACTAATAAATTCAGTGTCACAATGTTCCATAAGACAGTCATTCAATAAGCCAATGAAAGTCATACATACCCGTAAAGAAATATACATGTATGACACAAACTGTCTATTTTTGTGCAATTCCACAAATGTATTTGTGTGAAATCTCTTGCTTCAGATATTTTACCAGTTCATGTCATTCCTCACTCCTGGCATCATCTACCGCTGCGACCTCACCGAGGAGAAACTACACCCAAAGGTCTGTCCTCGCACATCATAGCAACATCATTCTAGTGCAGCAGAATGTCTTTGTTACGCAGTGAACAGTCTTGTCTTAGCACTTTAGTTAAATGTAAATACTCCTGAATTGGGTCTTTCTCTGGAAATGAGTGTATAAATTTTTTATTATTATTATAACGTTTTTATTATTATTATAAAGTTTTTATTATTATTATTAAGTTTTTATTATTATTAGTAAGTTTTCATTATTATTATAACGTTTTTATTATTATTATAAAGTTTTTATTATTATCATAAAGTTTTTTATTATTATAAAGTTTTTATTATTATTATAAATTTTTATTATTATTATTAAGTTTTTATTATTATGTTTTTATTATTATTAGTAAGTTTTCATTATTATTAAGTTTTTATTATTATTATTAAGTTTTTATTATTAAGATACATGTGTAAATCTCTATTAACTTGCAACAGCCATAGTGTGAGTCCACATGTTTTGTGCTGGTAGAGTTTTAATAAATCACAATCTAAATCCTCTTATTGCCATTCAAAGCTTAATGATGACCTGTGTACCTGTATTAGATTGACTAAACTGCTGAGTGTTTTAATTTATTTGACTATTAGAACACCTTTGTAATGCACACTACTTTTCTGTCCAGGTGTTTCGCGAGATCAAGGTGAAGAACTTTGATGCGAGCAACTTTGTGACAGAGCAGGTGTTTTACGAAAGCAAAGACAACACCAAGATACCCATGTTCACTGTACATAAAAAGGTAACGAAGATGTTCTGGATTGTGTTCTCCCTTAATACTAACGTTTACTCATACCAGTCTTTGTATCGGTGTATTCACTCTGTTTTGTCTTGCAATTATTTTAAAGTTACAAAGTTTGCACAAAATGTATGAATTCATTTAGACACCACATGTAGTTGCACAAGGCTGCTTTTACAAAATGTCATCGCGTTTCTTTGTGCGGTGACAAAAACATGTTGAGATATTTACGTTTCTTTTCTTTTTCATTATATTTAATGTCTGTGAACTACTTCTGTATTATTAAAACCATAACATGGTTAAAAATGTTTTATTTTGTCATAATGTTATAACTTATAAAGCATTTTGTTAGCATGTTTAATTTTAATTTAAAATGGCTTCCAAACTACCTTCGATACAGTTTACCAGCTGCTACAGTGGTCTCAATTATCTGTACAACTTGGTCCCTAATGCTTTTGACTGGATTAACGAAGCGTGCGGATTATTGAATGTCAGAATAATTAAGTAATTGACATTGTGTTGATATTGTTCCCACAAAAATGCTGATTACAGAAAAAAGCGGATTATTGAAGATTGGATAAATGAGACGACTATATTTCAAAAGCCATGTAGCTTACTGTGAATGTTGTTGAGATATATGTTGAATCGCAACAATGATCTGTGTTGGCAGGACCTGCCACTAGATGGTTCTCACCCGGTGCTGCTCTACGGCTATGGAGGTTTCAACATCTCAATCACACCTACCTTCAGCACCAGTCGGATAGTGTTCATGGACAATCTTTGTGGCGTGATCGCTGTTCCAAACATTCGTGGCGGAGGGTATGGCACTGTCGAACATTATTAAACCTTCCCATCATGCACTGATGGTCACATGTTGGATATTCATTCACTGATTTTAACAAAAGGATGCACTCTTATCAACCCAACTGCACATTTCTTAAACTATACACGCTCTACAGATATCAGCGAACCTGATTCATAATGGGCTAAATCAGTTTAAGAGGAAGTTATTGTCAATATAGTGAAACAATTATATATATATATATATGAGGGTTATTTTATTCTAACTACAATTTCAGTTCTAGTTCACTATGTTATTAAATGTGTGTAATAACTGGGTTATTTCATTCTGACTACACTTTCAGATGTAGTTAATCATATTATGTGTGCTGGATTAGTCCAAATGAAATGGGATAAACATTATCAATGTAGCTGTGTTTATTGGGCACAGCAGTGTAATGGTTAGAACATCGGTGTCTCAGTCAAGAGGACCGGGGTTCGAATCCTCTTGCTGTCGTTTCACAGCAGTGTAATGGTTAGAACATCGGTGTCTCAGTCAAGAGGACCGGGGTTCGAATCCTCTTGCTGTCGTTTCACAGCAGTGTAATGGTTAGAACATCGGTGTCTCAGTCAAGAGGACCGGGGTTTGAATCCTCTTGCTGTCGTTTCGAAGTTTGGGCAATTTTGTTCACTCCACAGTGACTCAGTTCACTGAGCTGCAGTATCTGGCTACAGACAGTGGTGGATACTATACGAATAGTCTTTGCACAGTACTTGCGGCTGTTGGCGTTGGAATGAACGGGTCTGCCACTTTCAGTGGTTCTAAGGACTCTATACTGCGCTATATAACAACTTGCCTTTACCTGTTTATGAAGCTGTGACTGTAGTTTACAGAATGTTATTGTTCTGTCTCAGAGAGTATGGAGAGATGTGGCACAAAGGTGGGATGTTGGCCGCCAAACAGAACTGTTTCGATGACTTCCAGACTGCAGCCGAGTTCCTCGTTCAGAAGAAGTATACATCACCAAAAAGGTGATCTTCCCGGGCTTGTGTCCTTTATGATGCTGCAGTCTTAAATATCCTTCCTCAATTCAATTATTGTATTTGTCTCGTTTTAGAATCTTTTTTATTAAACATTATACCTATCTAGTGTGCTATGCATTACGACATGCTATTTCGCTTGTGCAAATGTGTTATTTATATATCTGATGATTTATCAGACAAACTATTAAATTATTTTTTACCTGATCCAGTCAAAATTCTGCGATGAAATGGCAAAAGTGGCCCGGCTTTATAATAAAGCATTTTTACATATTATTATTATATACTATGACAAAGCTATTCACACTTGGGCAAATTAACTAACGATCAAATTCTTAATCATTTTAATAAAAGTATTCACTCATTTATTATTATTTAATAAATATTATTATTTATTTTAACAGAATTTTAAGCACAAGACTAAGGTGCTGGCTATCACATGTTTGCACGTGTTAATACGTTAGCATAAATGTCAGATTTTATTCATAACTTTTTAGTAAATACGTCGACAAAAGTATCATGGGGAAGTCACTCTTGAAATGTCTGGATAAATATTATCCATGTGCTAAATACTGAATAGGTCTACAGAAGCAAGACATAATCCATGTTGAATCTCGGCCAACACTAGCAGGCTTGCGTTATAATCTTAAATTGTTAAATATCAAAATGTTATTTTGGTATTATATATTCCACGAGTGCTGCCATTTTTACAGAAAACTTGAGTTACGAATTTGTAAGTCTTTCAAGAATACAGGCCCAGTCGGACATCCTACCATACGTACACGTTGCACTAAGATCGTTATGTAGTGACATCAGTAGTTTGTTATTTGTAATATATGTAATTTTGTAGTTTTAGTCATTCTAGCTGTTTTATTTGAGAGGGCAAGATGACTACATGGCATGTAGCTGTCCTGTTGTGTATCATGCGTGCATAAACCATTTAATTTAGCTAGAGCTATTTCTTTTTACGTAAAACGTGCAGATTTTTAAAAATAAGCTTCACTTTGCAGATTTTGCCAGGAACAGTAATAGTATTCCTGGAAGATGGTTAAATAAATGGGTTAAATATGTAATATTTGTTATTGGTACAACTCTACGTTAAAAAGCAACAACAAACCAACCATTAAACAATATTACGCAAGCAGTGCTGTTTGAAGGTCTTGGATCTTTGATAACATTTTTTATCAATTTTACATCTGCTTGAATAAAGCTAGCAACCAGTAAAAAGACTAGCTTTAGCGTTATAGTTGAACACTGTTATTATTATTTACTAAGCACCTTTGTAAAGCACTGTATATCATGAACCTGTCTGTTCATAGGCACTTACACTCATTGTAAAAGCATTCATGCAGAATCATAACTGTATGTAATTAAAGTTATAGTTTAAAATAAATAAGATTAAGATTATAAAATAAATAAAAGACATGTTCATAGAAAATCATTCTCATTCACCGTTGGCATATTCCCAGTGGGTGTAAACGTGCTTAAAAATTATTTTTTATGACATTTTTTAACTTAGTCCGTACGTCTGTATGTTGCTGTCTCTCTCTCTCTGCAGGATCGCCATCATGGGCGGCAGCAATGGAGGTCTCCTTGTTGCTGCCTGCGTCAACCAGAGACCAGATCTATTTGGCTGCGCTGTCGCTCAAGTTGGGTAGGCGGACATGGCACGTCTATCAAGTTCAGTAGTCATTACACAGAGTGTCATGTTTTTGATTGCTAGATGGTGTCCGTGTACTTGTGCAACTTGTACAACTATAACATTTGTGGGAAACACGTGGTGTATTTCCATCGAAAATTTCATGCGCTTTCACCTTTAATATATTAGTGTTATATTGTGCACCAGGGGGCGCCACTGGTTATTCCGAGTAACCTGTATTGTTTCCCATGCTATTCTTCCTCATAGTTCCCTTTTATGTGGTGAGGCTGACTAGTTATTGCACATCCCTCTTTACGCAGTCTTCCCATCTTAATTGTGATTTGTCCTTTCTGTGTGGCCTAGCTGTTTCACCTCCTCTTCTCTCTCTGGTAGTCTGCCCTCCTCCACCCACACCAAGGGACCTGGCTGTTTCACCTCCTCTTCTCTCTCTGGTAGTCTGCCCTCCTCCATCCACACCAAGGGACCTGGCTGTTTCACCTCCTCTTCTCTCTCTGGTAGTCTGCCCTCCTCCACCCACACCAAGGGACCTGGCTGTTTCACCTCCTCTTCTCTCTCTGGTAGTCTGCCCTCCTCCATCCACACCAAGGGACCTGGCTGTTTCACCTCCTCTTCTCTCTCTGGTAGTCTGCCCTCCTCCACCCACACCAAGGGACCTGGCTGTTTCACCTCCTCTTCTCTCTCTGGTAGTCTGCCCTCCTCCATCCACACCAAGGGACCTGGCTGTTTCACCTCCTCTTCTCTCTCTGGTAGTCTGCCCTCCTCCATCCACACCAAGGGACCTGGCTGTTTCACCTCCTCTTCTCTCTCTGGTAGTCTGCCCTCCTCCATGTCAAGAAAAATTGGATGTATCATGTTATAGTTATACACAGTGTAGTTATTACTGTTCATACTATAAACAAATGACATAAAAATAATAATGATTTTGCTTGCTTTAGCAGTCAATCCAGCATGTCCGGAAACCAGTGCTGACCTCAAATGTCGTCTGGGAAAATGTAATGAAAATTTTTGTTTCAGATGAACAAATCAAAAATAAAATTAATGCAAATATAAAAAAGGGGAACATATTTTCAACACAAGCAGAAAACCATACAGTCTTCTGACAATGCCCATAGTCTGAATTTTATTGATAAAACTGATGATTTGTTTGCAGCGTCATGGACATGCTTCGCTTCCACAAGTTCACCATTGGTCACGCATGGACGACCGACTACGGCTGCTCGGAGATACCCGATGAATTTAACTGGCTCATCAAGTGAGCTGCGTACATTTAAGCAATGTCCAATACAAAACTATTCTTGTAGGCTTCATAACATTTTGAAACATCAATGTAGTTATTTACCAGTCTTTTATTTGATGTGCCTTTTAAAAGGTATATCGTATAAAAAGGTGATGTTTCATTGGACAGTGACTTACTGCATGACGATACACTTTGTCTTTGAATCTTCTACTAATGTCTCCTAATGATGCACATGGTACTTAGTAACAAAAAAGTGCGATTTGACAATACTAGAAATCAGGAGACCAAAGAGACGTCTTTACAATATTGAAAGAAATATTTTATTCAGACTTAAGGAAGTAGCATTAGTTAAGGAACACCATAGGTTGGACATGAGAAAACACTCATTCTCAAAGAGGGCGATACATGAATGGAACAAACTGTCAGATGATTGTGTTAATGCTTGCAGTGTGAATATGTTTAAAAATAAATCGACGTGATACATCTGATAAGGGTGGGCTGCACATAGATGAAAATGTTGTTGGACTCTCGATAAGCCAATGGCTTCCTTGTCCATTTGCCATCTGCGACTTGTAGTTTTGGACGAACTCCTTATAAAATCCTTGTTAAGTCCTGGTTACTGACCCATCTGTGCAGATACTCGCCACTTCACAACATCCAGCCACCGGCCGAAACCAAGATGCAGTACCCAGCCGTCCTTCTGCTGACTGGTGACCATGACGACAGAGTCGTTCCACTTCACTCACTCAAGTTCATCGCACAGCTGCAGCATCTCGTTGGCAATTGTGACAAACAGGTATTGATGCTTCACTGGGGAATTATAACAGGAAAATAGTGCTTTAAGCCCGACATACATGTTGCAAACTTAGCGACACAGACTTTTGTGGTTGCGAGTTGGGCCACGTCGAGTTTCGTCAGGTTGTTACGTGTATGCATATATAACATGTAGGCACTGGGATGAGCACACCTAGTAGTAGTAGTAGGTTTCTAGCATTGCCAGATTACTTACAACGAGGCCCAATGCAACACAATTGACAGGTATTGGAGTTGTAAGAGTACATTCATGTTAAAACCCAACCCAACTCGATGGAGTCCAATGCAGGCCGACTCGCTACAACAATGTAAAACCTAGTTGCGTCGGGTCATAGCATGCATGCTGGGCTTTGGAAGAACTCTTAAAATTATATTATAGAAAACATATCATCACGAATTATTAGAATGTCTTTTCAATGAAAGCTCGTGTACATAATAAATATTGGAATAAAATATATATATACATATTGTGCATTAAAAAGGATAAAATTGGCTGATCTAATGATTGACCCTCAAACAATTATGACAATATACACACATAGGCTGTGAATTGATTCTCAATACTAATAAATATAGTGAGTAAATAATAATGAGAAATATGTTACAAATGTAGAGGTTTTACAGTGTTAATTAATTCGTTTGTAGCCAGAGTAAACAATGTTAGAATAAATGTGAAGCTAGTTTCACTTCAGCTGGTGCAACTTATGTCAAAATGTTTTTCCCAGAGAAATCCACTACTGACTCGGATCGACACCAAGTCAGGACATGGAGCTGGAAAACCAACAGCGAAAATTGTAAGTTGGCATCTGGGATGGGGGGGCACTATGCAATATCAGTAAGTTTGAAACTTGTTTATGGGGGGTTAGAGAGACACATTCTCAAGGATGGTATATTCGCAATGTGTTGAGTGCCCCCCCCCACATTCAATCAAGAACGAAGTCTGCCTTGTGTCTCGAAATCTGTAAAACTTCATAACAATTTGCAAAAGTAGTTGCATTTTTATATTTGAAAATGTTATTTGTAAAACATTAATGACAATATTCCCGTTTTTGTTGGGCTAACTTTTTACACGTGCATAAAATACCTCCATTTTGCTGAATTATGGAACGACTAGTTCTTCTTCAAGCAGAATTCAGTTCCTATTGAAAGCCAAAATGTTGAGAAAGTAAATCTCAATAGTTGTGATTAAAATAAAATTGTTACTTCATCGATACTTCATCACATAATTATCTTATTCCATGTTAAATTTCTGTAATGTGAAGAAAATGACAAAGATGTTTTTGATTCGCTAACATATTACCTTTATAAGACACTGTTTCTCTGCATTTGTAGATCGAGGAATACACTGATATTTATTGCTTCGTTTCGAAGAACTTGGACCTCCAATGGCACAACTGATGAGTATCATGTGATAGTCACGTGATATCGTACAGCTGAATATGCATGAAAGTGAATGACCATTAGATGTCCAGTGCGGGGCTGGTGATGATTGTTTTACAGTGACCTGTAAATCTATAAAGGAGCATGTCCATTTAGTGGAATTCAAGCCATCTGGAGGATATAGTTGGGAAGTTATTTTATCTGACTGCTGTCCCTCTGCCATTCTTGTCTAAGCTATTGCACCCTCAACGGGAGACAGAATTATTTGTTGACAGTGCCCCATTTCTTTCAGTACTGGAACGTTACTGGGAACATCTAATGAGTTTCTGTTCTCAGTTTTAATATCATGTTTAATCTACAGTTTCTGTGGCATTCAGGTTGAAAGATTACCAGCAATATTATTGTATAACATATACATTGCAACTGCATTAACTTGACCTTTACTAAGACAAATATGCATCATAACTCAAATCTGGTTGCAGCAGGTGCACTGCCTTGTGTTAACACACTACCTAACTCCAGCACACTCGAAGTGTTCCCACACTCCCTCCAACTTTGAGTTAGCAATGTTATACTGTATATGAGGTGCTCATGTACAAAAGTTGGTAATGGTGGAGGTAAGAGCTTTGTGGCAAAACACGCTATTCAGCATGCTATTAACAGAAATAACAGTTTTCCTTTCTATTGCTTAACAAGAAACATGATTTATCTTGAAACACACAAAGTG
This sequence comes from Lamellibrachia satsuma, assembly GCA_033239005.1. NCBI lineage: Eukaryota > Metazoa > Annelida > Polychaeta > Sabellida > Siboglinidae > Lamellibrachia > Lamellibrachia satsuma. The sequence continues at coordinate 5,357,548 of BSQZ01000043.1, read as the reverse complement.
TATATAAACGTTTTGCCGATATCCTCGTATTAACAACCGATAAAGGTTACGATGTGAATATACTTAAAATATAACGAAGTCAGAACTTTTAATGTGGGGGTCTAACAAGGCATTGTAAATGGTCGTTTCTGGCAGAAATTGTGAACTTATTCAATAGAACGTTTCGGGGGAAGCAGGCACGATGGCATAGCAACTAACAAATGTAGCACTGTGGCAAAACTCAAACTATGCGCAATGATATTCTGAACAGTCTTGTATGTGTTAACAGGGCCAAACAGTTCTGATGTATTTTTAGTTATGTGTGTTGTGAATGATAAGTATAAATTATATGTGTGAAACATCATATGTGTCGTTGTCCTGGTGTTGTCGTGTAATACTCTGACCTGGATTCAAATGCACGCCAACAGATTGGTTAACGCATTGACTGTTTAATGGAACGTTGCAGCACTGAATGTATTAGTATTTATAACAATATCACCTCGGTTGGTTGAACATATTATCGTTACAAATCGTGTTGCTATGGTGATCTTCCATCTCTTATTTTTTTAAATACACAGGTAGGGAGGGAGTTTAGCCAGGTTATTTGTTCTGTCAATGTTTTATACCGTTTCTGACGGTAAATATACTGCAGTTAGATGTTTAGAATATGAAATATAACTTTGTTAATTTAGATGTACTTTCAGGTCGAAAAATAAGAGAATTTTAGCATTTTAATATACGAAACCCCGAAATAGCTGCATATCGGTTAACCAGTAACATTCGGTGTGCATTATTTGAATTGATTCAACTACACGTGCCCGTACGTGATTGCACCAAATGCGAATTGTTCATATTGATTGACTACGCATTTACAAATCCATACATAATTATAATTCTTAAATGTTTTGTTTAAGTCAACAGAACACGAACCTGTTTATGATTTTTGTGAAGATATTCATGACATTGGTAATTGTAATTTTAACAGAATATATCTAAATTTGCACGCAAAGCAACGCATTCAGTTTATATTTGTTGATCGTTGTTGATCGTCTGTGGCAGATTGGTGGAATTGTGTTTATAAATGCTTTAATTACATAATCTGGATGAAGCGTAACTTCATTTATTATACATAATATCAATATGAACAACATTGCCGAGATATGCAGCACACACATAGCACGCCAAACTAGCAGAACACGATGCACGTGAGAAATACAAGAAATAAAGAAAGCCCATATGAAAATGATGTGGCAAACGAACTTGTTGATTACTTAAAGAAAAGTAATCAACAACGCCAGTTCCATTTCGGGAACATATTAAAAAAAGTTGTGTACACGTATATCGAGGCAAACACGTTTCAGCATCGCGTCAATACTGAGAGAGACATGGAAAGACAGACAGACTGACATACATACAGACATACAGGCAGACTGACTGACTGACTGACTGAGACAGCGAGGCAGTGGAACATATATACAGAAAGACAGAGAGATTGTTGTGATAACAATATTTTCAGGATACATAATAACAATATTTTCAGGGTACACAATATTGTCATATAAATATCTATTTATGCCTTGGTACTTGATCAATATCTTGGCTTCTTGGCCGTTTGTCATTCCTTCCTGGGGTCGGGGAATACTCCCAGCAAGTTTGGCGCCGGTATAAAGCGTGTAGGACTAGCGTAACAAACGTACACATAACGTACGCTACAAACATACGCTACCTCGATTACAGTAGCATAAAACAATAACAACGTGGTGCATTAACATTGAAGTTATTTACTTATACATACGTACAATGCGTAGGCGCGCGCGCGCGCGTGCGTGTGTGTGTGTGTGCCCGCGCAGGTGTGTGCGTGTGTGTCATATCTACATATATTTTGTTACAAAACATTACAGCAATTAAAACATCAACATATTAAATTGATGTTTCAACTGCTGTAATAGGTTCAGCCAGCCTATGAAGCAGCAGAATGGTCGGAACGCCTGTAATAATGATACTAATGATAATAATTACAATTATTATAATATTACAATGATAATAACGATGATAATGATACTAATAATATATGATAGACGATGCATAGCCCTAATATCGGCAGTCTATGATAGACTCAAAGATGGCATATTTTCTAGCAGAATCATATCAATAAGACTGCTATATTGCTAATAGCAATAATTGGTGCGGAGGCTTGGACGTTGCTATCACAGGACACACATGCATTCTCTTGATGTTTTTGAGATGCCTTGCCTGCGGACTATCAGAAATGTTACCAGGGCAGACAGATTGCAAAATAGCCAGTAATTCCGAATTGCAATCTCAATAGATCGTACTCTTTCTCTCGTTGATAGTTACAGAGATGTTACAATTAAAGACTTCTCTCACCGCCGTGGACGGAGGATCTACAGCCAAACGTCAACATTCCCATTACTGCGACGACGGTCGCTGCTCACGCTCCATAACCGGCCGCTGTTTGACTCCGCATCTGCAATTGTTACTTGTACGTGTACGGTTATAGAACTGTTACTTGTACGTGTACGGTTATAGAACTGTTACTTGTACGTGTACGGTTATAGAACTGTTACTTGTACGTGTACGGTTATAGAACTGTTACTTGTACGTGTACGGTTATATAACTGTTACTTGTACGTGTACGGTTATATAACTGTTACTTGTATGTGTACGGTTATAGAACTGTTACTTGTACGTGTACGGTTATAGAACTGTTACTTGTACGTGTACGGTTATAGAACTATTAGTTCTGGTGCCATTTCTGATCTTGTTCCAATGTCAGCAGCCGCAACCCACCGATTTTATAGAGTTTCTCAATTTAAGTGTATTCCTTTCGTTTTGTTTCTAGATAAAGCGTCCTGGGGATGATAGTGAAACGTTTTGGCAAGATTTGGTCTTCTTGTCTCTCTTGGTTGCCTACATCTATTTAGAACAATGGGTGACGTCACTAGCAGCATGACAAGTGCAGAGTGCAGACGTATTTCCGTTGTGGTCCTTAGAAAGAAATCACAGACAAATCTGCCGGTGATATCAATAGATTCTGGAAAGAATAACAAAGACTAAAATAATAATGCATAAATAAATAAATAATGAATAAACAGATAAATAATCAACACCGACGTTAATAGAAAGAGCTTAGCAGAAACCCGAATATATTTGTTTGGTGGAAGGATCCTCTGTGACCAAGATAGATTCCGGTTTGTTTGGGGGGCAAATGACGGCTTTTTCATGTAGATTCTCTCGAAAAACAGTTTCTGGTCGGTGACACAACAAAAATCAACGTGCATTGTTTTTATTAAAACCGATTCGTAACTTTGCGAACTGCTGACGGACCATTACCAATGGTTTCTTTGGGAAGACAATAGTGATCTGTAGCAAAGAATTGACGATCCGTGCACACACCACTTCGTGGTTTTAAAGATTGATATAAAATGTTATAAATCGCTTAACTTAGCAACACGTTTAGTCGTTATCTGGCATAGCTCAAATAAAGGCTTGTCGTAATAAAAAACCTGCAAATCTTGGCACGAGATCGGAGGCAATTGAAGAGAGGTGTTATGGTTATGGCGGCGGCGGCGGCGGCGGCGGCGGCGGCGGCGGCGGCGACAACCTAGTAAACCACTGGCGTGGTATTCTAAATTTAATTTGCAAATGGTTATATTTGGTAACTCTTATAGGTGCATAGGTAAAAACCACGACATTTGTTTCCATTTAATAATCAGGAGGCAAGGTGTGTAACTACTATTTAAAATAATGTTATTTTACATTTTGTGATACTTTTGTACACACATTTTTATTATACAAGTATACGGGAATTAATTGCCACGGAGTAGCAAGTGTTTTGGAACAAGTCTCAATGTAACAATCTAGTAATTTTTTATTATTAAGCCGGAAGGTAAGCCCCTTTGTCTGCTATTAATATCTGTTCACATTTGTGATACTTTTGTACAAACATTGTTTATTTATTTATTATTTCAGCGGCGGCGGCGGCGGCGGCGGCGGCGGCGGCGGCGACAACCTAGTAAACCACTGGCGTGGTATTCTAAATTTAATTTGCAAATGGTTATATTTGGTAACTCTTATAGGTGCATAGGTAAAAACCACGACATTTGTTTCCATTTAATAATCAGGAGGCAAGGTGTGTAACTACTATTTAAAATAATGTTATTTTACATTTTGTGATACTTTTGTACACACATTTTTATTATACAAGTATACGGGAATTAATTGCCACGGAGTAGCAAGTGTTTTGGAACAAGTCTCAATGTAACAATCTAGTAATTTTTTATTATTAAGCCGGAAGGTAAGCCCCTTTGTCTGCTATTAATATCTGTTCACATTTGTGATACTTTTGTACAAACATTGTTTATTTATTTATTATTTCAGTCTTTGTTATTCTTGTCAGATTCTATTGATATTAGGGGCATGGTTGTCTGTGATATCTTTCTAAGGACCGCACCGGAAATAAATCTTCACACTTTTTTAGTTCTTTTGTTGTGTTCTTTATTGTGCTTTGGACTCATAATTCGTATACGTACATATTACGTTACTATATTGAATAATTAAAACAAAAAACGTATTGATGAATATAATTTACCATGGACATTGGAATTCAGTAACGATGACGTCATCCATCCATTGTTCTAAAAGCCCGGATGTGCGGATGACAAAACAAACGTTTTTGGCGAAGGTCGATTTCAGGAACCAATGAGAAGGTAATTATTCGGTGTTCATTTATACCCTACTTGCGCATGCGTCAACACGCCGACATTGCATACGTCAAACCATTTGTATAATTGGTTTAACAATGTTTCAGTAATCCAAACCGCATGCGTGTAAGGAGATGGCATTAGTGTGAGTTTGATCGTGGCTGTGATCACCACGAAATCGTTTCACTACCATCCTGCAAGACGCCTTTATCAAGACAGACCTAGTCAACATCGATGAATACACGGCGCTATTAAATGTTCGCGTTGCAGCTGTCGACATTGCATTGTTCTCTTGAGCAACATCACAAATGGACTTAGTGCTAAGAGTTAGCCATATGTGTACAAGTAACAGTTGCAGATGCGGAGTCAAGTATCGGCGTGTGCAGCGACCGTCGTCGCAGTCATGGCGGTGCTGACGTTTGCCGTCAGAACCTCAGTCCGCGACGGTGCACGTAAGTGCTGTCTTTAACGCCCTGCGTTGGACCACACTCCCGGACCGGGGCGCTACTCAGCATATCACCACTGCCACAATTTACATTTCATGTGCAGTTTCTGCACATCTTTATTTTATTTAGCAAACTTCTAATCTTTGTCAAGGAATATCTCACTTTCAGTTGAATACAGTTGTGGATAGTGTTTGCATTGAAAATGTGCACAGAAACACAATAACGTTCGGTTTTTTTAAACTGTGTTACGTTACTTAAATGCACAGTTGCAGATACGTAACAAATCGTAAACAACAACTGCGTCGCCCGGCCAACTAATCCTTTATACCACTCCACTACTGTCCATTTTTAATGTTTAATCGAGTTGGGGTAGTAGTGATATGCTCAGTGGCGCCTCTGTTGGGGAGTGTTAAAATCAGTGTCGTTCTCACACGGAATCCCGAGCGATGATAAAGACTCTCGGTCCGTCAGTTATTGAATATTCACATTGGAATCGTAACATCTTTATAACGACGATAAACTATTACGAATACGAATACATTTATTTCAGGCATAAACACCCATTAACAATCGGTACATGCAAATGGGTATTAAAAAATACATAGCTTTTAAAAGTAAATAAGTTAGAAATATAAGTAGATCAAAAAGTATATAAGTTAAAAATAATTATAAATAAATACGTTATAAAAAGTATAAGAAATAATTAAATAAATATGTAAAAAAAAATTATATAAAGTCATCATCTTACAATATACAGTGATTCAACTCAGCTAGTCCACATGGGCCCATTAACAATATCTGTACAAATGTACGTGCATTTTATCATGTCATTGTCAGTGTTAAGAATACGTTTTTTTAAAACCATAAACATTCTTGCGTGTCACTAGCATCACTGACAAGCATGTTGCTGGCACTGTCCCATCGGTGGTATCCTAAGATCCGTCTATGCATATTGTTGTAGGCAACTTTAAGTTTTAAATAGGAGCCGAGGAAGAAATTAGGTATATTAGGCCATAAAGACTTAGACTAATAGGCCATAAAAATTAAAAAGCATGACGTATTTATTGAGATTGCAATTCGGAATTACCTTTAGCATGAAACCACGAAGAGGACTGTGTGCGTACGTGCGTGCGTGCGTGCGTGCGGGTGTGCATACGTGCGTATGTGTGTGCGTGCGTGTGTACACGTCGATGTCTACGTGGTTGTGCACAAGTGTGTATGCCAGTGTGTATGTGTGTGTGTTCGACTGTGTATGTGCACCAGCGTGTATGCTGGTGTACGTGTTTGTTCGACCGTGTATGTGCACCAGTGTGTATGCCGGTGTATGTGTGTGTTCGACCGTGTATGTGCACCAGTGAGTATGCCGGTGTATGTGTGTGTTCGACCGTGTATGTGCACCAGTGAGTATGCCGGTGTATGTGTGTATTCGACCGTGTATGTGCATCAATGTGTACGCTAGTGTGTATGTGTGTGTGTTCGACGGTGTATGTGCACCAGTGTGTATGCCGGTGTGTACGAGTGTGTTCGACCAAGTGTGCCGGTGTACGTGTGGTTCGTAGCGTGGTTTGAACCGGTTTGATATATGGACACTTACATTAAGAATGAGTTATTCTACAGAAGTAGTCTTCCTTTGTGTAAATTTAAGAACATATTGAAACCCTTTTTGATTTATCGTGCGTATTTCGTTTGAGGAATAACTGTGAACGAAGACACTTTTTATGAACATGCTTTTTATCTATTCATTTATCTATTTACAATATTTATTTATTACATTTATTAATTTTATTAGAATACTATATTTTTAATATAATTTATATATATATATATATTTATTAATTATACAATATTATAGTTATTATTTTATGATTGCATGTATGTACGCGCCCATGAAAGGACTGGTCCCAGATACATGGCGCTTTATAAATTTTAGCAATAATAATAATTTAATCATAATAATAATAATTTAATAATAATAATAATAATAATAATTTAATAATAATAATAAGTACTCAACACTTTAATTTAATAGTTTGCTTTCAGCACCTTTTTGTCATGGGTAAATTGTACGATCAGTTTTGTGTATAAACAAAACAATTAAAGACATCGTATGGCATCGAAATGCAATTGTACAGCTTTAAATATGTTTAAACTGCACAAAGCTGTGCAGTGACCGTCAGTGAGAAATTAACTCATTATCAGTTATTATCATTTAGGTGACGTCAACGACGACGACGACGATGAAGATCTTCGTAGTAAACGCATCATCGGCGGTCATAAATATAATCGAGGCAAATGGCCGTCGCTCATCTCACTCTCGGGTAGGTTGTGTCACGTATGACTCATCTCATTCTCTGGTATGTTATGTTATGCGTGACTCATCTCACTCTCGGGTATGTTATGTCATGTCTGACTGATCTCACTCTCGGGTATGTTATGTCGCGTCAGGTTCATATCACTGTCGGGTATGGCGTACTTTTCTCATATTACTCTCGCATAGGTTATATCGCGTCTGGCTAGTATCACTCTCGTGTATATTATGCCGAATCTCGATGAATATTGATACTTAAAACAAAATGTCGACAAAGGCCTGATTTAATGTCGCGCTTACCGTAAGCTTGTCACATGAGGTATGTGTTAACCGTCCTGTAACCGCTGGATGCAGGCACCCGCACCACGCAGTCGATCTTCGGCGTGGGCGTCAGTTTCCAGTATCTTGCGTGTGGCGGCTCTCTGATCGGCAAGCGCTGGGTCCTGACAGCTGGACACTGCTTCCCAAACGAAACGTACGTCCACAATCGTTCACTTGTTTCCCTCACCGCAAATTCCCCGTTCCCGTGTTCATTTACTGTCGCCAGCATTGTCTAGTATAATGTCTATTATCGCTTAGTTTCGCCCATTTTTAATATACTTGGAATTTAGAGAAATAATTGAGACTTAAAACTTGGAATTGGATGTTGTTGGGTTGAGACATCCTCGCCGCCGCGGGTTCTGACTACACCAGTGCTCCTGGCGGATTAATCCTTGCCGCCAGGTGTTCTGACTACATCAGTACCCCTGGCGGATTAACCTGCTGAAACGTGGAACGTAAAATTGCATCCTCAACCGATTTAGCCTCTCGCGAATCCGGTTCGTTGATGTCCTAATGTGTAGTGTGTGAATAGTTTAAGTAATATCCGCAGTCGGTTTAATTAAAAAGTGCGTCTTTTTTTCAAATATATTGAAAGAATTGACTTTAGTCGTTAGATTTGGTTTGGCTCAAAATAGTGGACATCCAAAACGGTAAACAATTTATTTAGGTTGATCATGGGCGTGACTTCCATCCTCTCGCCGATCACATGACAAAGTTGTGAAATTTCACCAAGGGCGAAATTCTTGAGTTTTCAGCGTTTCCATTTTCATTTCAACAAAAGTTGCACAAACCAGCTAGCATGTCGCAGTGGATACTAGGTGGGTTGACGTCTACCTGTGTGTCATAGTTACCAAGATGACCAATAATGTTTGTATGTCGCAGTAAAGACCACCCGGAGTGGTGGGAGGTGACGCTTGGAGAGACCAACACAAAGGTACATATAGCACGAGCGGCACGCATAGCAGCACACGCATAGCAGTACACGCATAACAGCACACGCATAGCAGCACACGCATAACAGCACACGCATAACAGCACACGCATAACAGCCACGCATAACAGCACACGCATAACAGCACACGCATAACAGCCACGCATAACAGCACACGCATAACAGCACACGCATAACAGCACACGCATAACAGCACACGCATAACAGCCACGCATAACAGCCACGCATAACAGCCACGCATAACAGCCACGCATAACAGCACACGCATAACAGCCACGCATAACAGCCACGCATAACAGCACGCGCACAACAGCAGGCGCATTAACAGCACGCGCATAACAGCCACGCATAACAGCACACGCATAACAGCCACGCATAACAGCACACGCATAGCAGCACACGCATAACAGCACACGCATAACAGCACACGCATAACAGCACACGCATAACAGCACACGCATAACAGCCACGCATAACAGCCACGCATAATAGCCACGCATAACAGCACACGCATAACAGCCACGCATAACAGCCACGCATAACAGCCACGCATAACAGCCAAGCATAACAGCCACGCATAACAGCCAAGCATAACAGCACACCCGTCAAATATAGGCCAGTGACAGCATGCGTGCATCAATCTAAAAAGAACCAGTGAATATTTATAAAATAATGTGGATCAAATCGTTGATATTTACATTTTATTGATATTGACAACGTTATTGATATTTACAAATACTACATCATGATAACGTTACGATGAATAGTAAGCAGGGTTTCGCAACGTATAAATGATTCGTGTACATACACTGTATTGTGGCACTGACAACAACAACCGAATTACGTTGTCTTAACTACTGAGGGGCATGTCTTAACCACTGTGGAGGAGTGGCCTTGACAACCACCGAATGGGGTGGACTTGACAACCACTGTGGAGGCGTGGCCTTGATAACCACTGAATGGGGTGGACTTGACAACCATTGTGGAGGCTTGACCTTGACAACCGCCGAATGGGGTGAACTTGACAAAACATTGTGGAGGCTTGGCGTTGACAACCGCCGAATATGGTGGATTTGATAATCATTGTGGAGGCGTGGCCTTGACAACCACCGAATGGGGTGGACTTGACAACCACTGTGGAGGAGTTGGAAAACCGCCGAATGGCGGTGGTCAAGGCCACGAATTTGAACAAGGCTCTATTATCCCATCTTCAACGATGAACGCCGTCCCGTTTTCAGGCATCTCGGCCCTTCTGCTGCTTCATAGGCTGGCTGCTCGGCGTCAACAACTGGAAGGTGTGGAAGGTGCCAGTCGCCAAGATCATAATACATCCTGGATACAAACAAAAAAGTAAGTCAGGACACCTCTCTCTCTCCAACTCGCGAAGTAAACCAAATTACAGCAAATAAAACATGATGAGCATATACGTCATGTCAGTATTCATATTCATCAAAGCTGCGACCACCAAAACCTGAAGACAAACTTCGGCATCAGTTCTAAACAAAATGTCAAACTCATGCAAAAAGAGTTGATGCAATGAGTAAAAATCCTGCAATGTCTTCGAGAACCAATAAAATGAATGTTCCGAATAAATGTGAGAGGACGTTTTACACATATGTGATAAAAAGTAGTTTTTAGCATTGCAGAAAACTGTTTCCCCTTTCTCGGTGTCAATCTATGTCTGCTTGAATGTGTTTACTTACTTACTTACTTACTTATTTACTGACAATTTCACTAATAGGTCCCATAAACTGGCTGACTTGTTGTTAGATAATTAACAAGTTTGTTTTTCACATCTTTTGTAGAGGTTTTCTTTTTGCTATCGTACCGCACCATAGTTTACTGTGTTAGCGTGTTGATGGTGTGTTGATGGTGTGTTGATGGTGTGTTGCTGGTGTGTTGATGGTGTGTTGATGATGTGTTGCCGGTGTGTTGATGGTGTGTTGCCGGTGTGTTGCCGGTGTGTTGCCGGTGTGTTGCCGGTGTATTGCCGGTGTGTTGCTGTTGTGTTGCTAGTTTGTTGCTGGTGTGTTGCTGGCGTGTTGCTGGTGTGTTGCCGGTGTGTTGATGGTGTGTTGCCGGTGTGTTGATGGTGTGTTGCTGGTGTGTTGCCGGTGTGTTGATGGTGTGTTGCCGGTGTTTTGCCGGTGTGTTGCTGTTGTGTTGCTAGTGTGTTGCTGGTGTGTTGCTGGTGTGTTGCTGGCGTGTTGCTGGTGTGTTGCATATATCTCTGCAGCGCTGTTGTTGTTATGTATAATAAATGAAGGTACGTTTCATCCAGAATATGTAATTAAAGCATTTTCAGACATAATTCCATCAAAATACACCAACACGCTCCTGTCGTTACAGCCAATTGGCAGAACGACTTGGCAGTGCTGAAGTTGAAGACTGCCGTGCCAGACAGTATGGCACATACTCCACGCATTCGCAAGGTGGCGCTTCCGTACCAGGGAGACAATTCATTTCCCAAGGCTGGTCAAACGTGCTACATGAAAGGCTGGGGGTGCGACAAGAAAGGTAAGATGTCGTCAACTTGGAACGACCAGTTAGTGTAGTCATTCGAGAGGTTTAATCCTTTGAGAAAAGACTAGTGGACAACACTTGGTTGAGGTAAAGAAAATTTGGACAAAACTATACATTACCATGTCCGTCCTCGGGGTTTTGAAAAGGGGTGTCGCAATCAGTCGGGGATTTGAGAGTTTCGAGGAAAATGTCTGAAAAACGTTACAGTTAAACAAAATTGTATCTAAAAGGGAGGTTTGCCCCCCCCCCGAACCCCACGAGGACGGGCATGATACAGAGATAATGGACAATTAATCTTGCATTCTAACTGTTCGTCTAAAAATAGTCAAATGTCTTCGTTGATGTTGTATACAGGAGGTGCGAAGCTAGATATTGCTGAAGAGGTCATGTTGCCGATCGTTTCAAACGCCGCGTGTACCAAGTTTTTCTACGGTGGATTTCAATGGACAACTCGTTTCTGTGCCGGACATAACCAGTCCACGCAGGGCTTATGTCAGGCGAGTGATTTAACAAGATTGCCATCCCAAACAACAAGTTCCAGATGGCAAGTGGATAAGGAAGCCATTGGCTTATCGAGAGTCCAACAATTTTCTCATCTATGTGCTGCCCGCCCTTATCAGATATCTGTCAATTCTAGTTTTAAACATATTCACACTACTAGCATTGACACAATCATTTGGCAGTTTGTTCCATTCATTTATGAGAAAGGGTACTTTCTCATGTCCCACCTACATTGCTCCTTAACTAATGCTGCTTTGTGTCCTCTGGTTCTACTGCCTTCTTTAAGTTTAAAGGACATATTCCTATCAACATCCTCATAACCATTCCAATGTCGTATTTATTATGTGGCGTCTTCAAGTCTTTAACATAATCATAGGCCGTTTAAACAATCCATTAAATGTCCATTTGGTCGTCCGACATGGCATCGCGTGATATCGTGGTGCCACAATCGGTCATAAAAACCATAGGCGAGACTGATTAGGGAGGTGAACTTATGGCTACGATTGTTTCGGTCGATTTTGGAGTGGTCCTAATTGGGTTGACTGTCGGTGGCGATTTGGAAACAGCGGCCAATCAGCGACCGACAGCAGGTGCACCCGTCGTGACCTTTCATCAAAGCTCAAGTCGGGAGTAGCACAAGCCAATACAGTTGCACTCGCAGTTTCCAGACCCGTCGGGAGTCTAAACGCACACATCATTCCATTAGCTACTCGAAAGCAATGCTATGTGCGTGCGTGCGTGCGTGTGTGCGTGCGTGTGCGCGCACGCGAGTGTGTGTAACGAGCACGCTAACTTTAATTTCATAATATGGATGTGATCGCTTCTACGCCAAGTGAAGAGATGTGTGACTACTGAGTCTGAACCAAACGTTTCTTCGTTGCCAGGGCGACAGCGGAGGGCCGCTGGTGTGTCGACGGAACAACAGGTGGGTGCAGGTCGGGGTAGCGTCGTTCAGCACCAATGACAACCCTGGGCAAGTGCCGGGGGTATTTACCCGGGTGTCCGCCTACGTCGATTGGATCAAACAGACGATGTCCGCTAACTGACGAATGTTAAACGCCTGTTTTCCACTTTGTCCACAATGCCCGCTGCATACGTCGTCATGGAGACGAAATGTCACAAAGAGTGTCAACTCGGATTGCTTGTGTGAAAGAAGCAACACTTTCATTACCACGTCAAAACGTGGTCATGAATCGTGTGTAGGCAGTTGTCTAAGCCACAGCACCGTCTTGACGTTACAACAACAAAACAAATGCCACAGAACATGCATGTACTATTGAGATTAAATGTTAGATGTTTTGGTAAATACGTGTCATCACATAACCATTGTCATATGTGCTAGTTGCCAGCCTAAGCGACTACATCAATATATAATCCCAATAAACATTGTGTCTCCACTTCACGAAGAACAGCTGTCAGAGATAAAATAGGCCTACCTCTATTTATTAGATTCGTCACAGTTCAACGCAACGTTATGCGAACAATTACGTACAACTGTTGACGTCGTCATGCGTCTCTTCTTCCATTGTCCAAAGTTACGTAATACAAGGGCAAGGCATTGTCATTACCATAACTGCAAGTATTACGTCGCGATTTCGAGAGTTAGAAAGAAGCCATCAATATATGGACTAATGCCAAGGCATAGATGGATATGTAAGTGATAATGTTGAGTATCCTGAAATATGGTAAACACGCACTACTAAGTTATCCCGTTCGAAGGATGGTCATTTTTCCAATTGTTCTAATCAGTGACGTAGATGGCGAGAGACGAAATTTATTGTTATTGGTGGAAATCTTGTTTCACTCAAATATTACACCCCCGAATGAATCGATGGCAATCTTGCAGTCTAAATTGAATTTCTCGTTTGAAAAACAAAGTAAATTCACCAGTATCCGCTAGAGGGCTATACTGTCGAATACTTTATCATACGAGGGCTAGCTGCGTGTTATGTGGTTTCATGTGTGGTTTGATTTACCCGTGTTCATTCGTAAACGGAATTTACCGGAATGCGTGTGTTGTGAACATGTTCATGGTGGAAACTGTGAACCACATGAAAAGATTGTGCTACACATAGACACAAACGTGTTGACTTTCAATAAGTAAATAGGATTTGGATAATTCTATTAGAGGGACAAAATTAACCAACATGGCTACATTTGCTTCTCTGAGTTGCTAGTTGTCAAAAGGGTTGCCAGTGTGACATTTTGCACTGCCCTCGTGAGCTACACAGCACAAACCATGTTTAACGAATTGGAAAGCGGGACACGACAGTGTCAACAACTCGTGATATGCATCCTTATTTTTACGGCAGCTGCAATTGGTGCTAAGCTTGAAGGGAATGTTTGGTGTGGTTTGAGAAGCTGTCTGTTATGTTATGTTATGTTATGTTATGTTATGTTATGTTATGTTATGTTATGTTATGTTATGTTATGTTATGTTATGTTATGTTATGTTATGTTATGTTATGTTATGTTATGTTATGTTATGTTATGTTATGTTATGTTATGTTATGTTATGTTATGTTCTTTCCGGGAGATCTAATCTGAGGAGAAGTTGGCCAATAATAGGACAACTCCTGAGAAAGGGCACTGATATTTCTACGTATTATCATCAGGAAGTGCTAAAGCCGCTCAGGCGGGACAATCCTCGTAGATCGCCATTGTGTTTGATTATTGCAAAACAAACTCTGCTCCAGACCTATACAGAATCGTACATACTTAATGGAAGTATCGTATCATTTAATCATTTGGTGTTCTCTGGTAATTAATACTTAAATTATAGAGCTGTATTTGTCCAATAGAATTAGGCTTTTTGCTACGGGTACTTCATGTCGTCTAATTTGCTACCTTTCAAAAGCTTGAAGAAACTATTTCTATATATTTATTATTAATAATTTAGTGTTTAAACATATTCTTAACGAAGAGCTTCTTTCTACTTTATCGCGCCTAAGGCCACGTCGGCGGCCGGCCATAAAGCACGAATACCAGTCATTAATATTGTGCCATAGTGGATACTAGCGCTAGCATGTCATAATGGATACTAGAGCTAGCATGTCATAGTGGATACTAGAGCTAGCATGTCATAGTGGATACTAGCGCTAGCATGTCATAATGGATACTAGACCTGGCATGTCATAATGGATACTAGAGCTAGTATGTCATAGTGGATACTAGCGCTGGCAAGTCATAATGGATACTAGACCTGGCATGTCATAATGGATACTAGAGCTAGTATGTCATAGTGGATACTAGCGCTGACAAGGTATAATGGATACTAGCGCTACCATGTCATAGTGGATACTAGAGCTAGCATGTTATAGTGGATTCTAGAGCTAGCATGTCATAGTGGATACTAGAGCTAGCATGTCATAGTGGATATTAGAGCTAGCGTGTCATAGTGGATACTACAGCTAGCATATCATAGTGGATTCTAGAGCTAGCATGTCATAGTGGATACTAGAGCTAGCATGTCATAGTGGATACTAGAGCTAGCGTGTCATAGTGGATACTAGAGCTGGCAAGTCTTAGTGTATAGTAGGGCTAGCATGTCATAGTGGATACTAGAGCTGGCAAGTCATAGCGGATACCAGACCTGGCATGTCATAGTGGATACTAGACCTGGCATGTCATAGTTGATAATAGATAGGTTAGTTTTTTGCGAAATGATTCCAGAACGATACGAGCGAAAATATTGAATTGAGGAGGGAGCTTTAGTCTTTGACTACCTCTCGCTCGGTGGTTATCGTTTAATTTTTCTTTAAATTTGACTCTTTCCCACGATATGCCTATGAATCTTACTATTGTTTCCAAAAGGTGTCTCGTAGAATACAAATTAAGGCGATTTTTGGCATGACTTAATGTATATCATTGAAACATTAAAGAATCTCTCTGTTTAAGAAAAATAATTGTGATCGACCGATATTGTTCCGTTCAGCTAACAGCCGATGGCTTTTGCCATTGCTATCTCTGATTACGTCGGGCTTTGTTTTTAAACTAAGCTCGTTCCTAGCACGTCATTTCGCTGTCGCTTCCATTTCGTTTTGGTTCATTATGCCACTTATTTTGCAACATTTTGCCACCTCTAAGGCCTGCTATTCCTACAAGTGCTCATTGGTGTCTAAGCAAACAATAGGGCACCTAGTAATACACGGTGTCCTATTGGTAACGTCGACGACTGGAGCCGTTGACGGCGCCGTGGTTTTTAATAAAATTTACTCAGTCGTTAAGCTTAGGCCTAAGGATTTGCCTTCAAAGTGTTAACTAAAATGACTGGTATCTTGCTTCTTGCATTGTTTTCTGAAGTTAACTGGTCACTGTGAAAACACGCAGACGCCAGTGCGTGGCTTCATATTGAGATCGCCTTTGAGGGGATGGGAGGGGGGCTGCTTGCCGCTGCAGCCGCCAAATCTTGGCTTCCCGGTTGGTTAATCTGCGGGCAATCTCGACCTTTTGCACTGGGTTACTGACCGTATTCCTGAATAGCGAGGTGTCCGGATTAGCAAGACTATCGTCTTATCTTGTACTGTGGAAATCGTTTGGGACTGTCCCAGGGTGACCATAATGGCAGGGTGACTGTATTACCGGGGTGACCATAAACCGAGGTTTCACTGTACACATATTTATTTGATCAAATAACGTAATTTTGGTAAAATAATGTTATGTTTGATACGACTTTCGCGTTGTGTGTGTAAATGCATCGTAAGTTTATATGACCCCTTGAGCGGCTATAGTCTAAATGACTATGGTAATAAACTAATTTACCCATAGAAATCCCGCTATGGTGGTTGAGTGATTGCTTGTGCGGTACATGTAACTTCAGAACAAAGACATCCTGCATCTCTTGCATGTAGGTCAAGTCAGGTTGACAAATGTAAATTGCCTTGTTTTATGACGCGTTTGAAGCCTTAAAATAGTTTTACGTGACCTCGATAATGGCTGCATTATCGCAGTCAGCAAGACAAAGAGCTGTGCAGTTCTACCACCCAAATAAATGCAGTACACTACGGTGCATATCCCGATATAAAGCCACGTCAACATCAAATGCATCGTCCTGGGAGGGGAGGGGGGCTCAAGCGATTGTATGACTTTTGAGTAGACTTTAGTGGCAGTGCTTTTAGTCTTGCGCAGTAGTGATGTGAAATGGTGAATGCAGTATATCTACAGTACTTTGCAGCAATTAAACTGTTTTACTGTGCGGGTCAATCAAGACGCGTTATACGTCAATAACATTCGGCATGTACTAAATATACGAGCCTGTGATTGCGATTGTCATATGACCCACGTGCCGGCGACCCCGTCACTTAGAAAACTGAACCCATACCGCATAGTCATTCAGCGAGTACCGATAGCCTCGTTGCCAGAGCTCGCACTGAGCATAATGACTTCAGCGGTCGAGTTGGCGTGGCGGTGAATAGTCGTCGTCGCAAAATATTACCGTTGACAGTTTTACACAAATGTCGATCGGTCCATAGACGACACAACGCCTCGGTAAGTAACGACACACCGTTGTGGTGCCTTCATATCCGCGGATCATTGCATTTATCGGCCTTTCAGGACGTAGAACACCGCGAGTGAAAACTGCCTTTGTGTTGCAATAATTTTGTTCACGGGATGTCCGACAGGTTTTGAGTGGTGCTCTCGGAGCAAGTAGTCATTCGACGCCTTATGGTTATGCCTAGTCATAACCATACCCGGGATTTCCACGTAGGTTTTACAGCAGTGCGTATGTAATTATTACGAACAAGCCTAATAGTTGCTGTAGTCGTGAAAGAAACAGGCGAAGCCATCAAAATCAGCCCGCCGAGGTGCTCGTCACATCAGCTGTGAAAGGCTATTTTTGGAATGTAAACACAGCTGACGCGCTGTCCAGTCCGTGGCGCCGTCTGCGTTTCCGTCAACGTAGCCGCATTTCCTACCTCGGTATAACCACATTTGTGATATTTTTCCAGTACACCATAATGTAGCCATCAACAGCGGATTTGATGCACTGCAGAATGTGCGCTAAGCGTAATATATAGTAATGTATGCAGGCGCAGTCATGTGGAGGTTTGTTTGTGCGCAGTAAATTGCAGGGGACGTCATTGTAATTGACTGATTGACCCCTCCTACCGACTCTATGACTATGGGGGGAGGTTCCAATGAGACCCTTTACTTGGCTGAGTTGGTCTGGGACTCTGTCCCAGTGGCAGTGTCATACCCTCCTGTGTGTCATACTGGATGTGTGATTCAATTCAGCGGCAGCGATCTGTGGTTGCTGTTAGGCTACATATTCTTACTCGTGGTTTGATTTCATAACCGATCGGCAATCGTGGCCGGTCTTTGTCTCAACCGGTCAAGTTTCCAGTGAACTAGAACAATGCCGCCTTCAGACGGTCAGGGTACGGTATGTGGTGTTGAGTTACTGGTCAGACGGCTGAAAGGATTTCACGGGGGCGGGTGCCCCGCCCCCTCCCCCAAGCATGATGTGTCATCGACTGTGCACGTGCACAGTTGAGGATTTTATAGGGTTCATTAGCAGGACGCTATTAATTGACATGCAATAAAGTGGGATGTAGCTAAGTCGAAATTGGTGTTATATAAGGTATGTCAGTATCAGGGAAAGGTTAGGGTGTAGGTTTACAACAAGTGACCTGTTTAACAGCACTCCAAGCGTCGCATACAGTTTAAGGTGACCTTAATGAATGCCGTGTGTGCTCTTACTTTGGCAATGGATGAAAATCATAAAAAAAACCTCAAACCCTGCAATTGTTCAAATTAGGTAAGATGTACTGAATCGAGTTTCTCAGTTGACTATATTGTAGCCCACATTAAAATCTGACCCATAATTAAGTGAAAATCTATTTGTGTTTGGTCACAAAGTGGAAGGTAAAGTACTCAAGGAAGGGTGCATATCCACAACATGAAGATACAATACCCACAACAACAACCAGAGGATAAGGCATTCACAACCCGAGGGTATAGTACTCACAACCAGAGGGTACAGTACTCACAACCAGAGGGTACAGTACTCACAACCTGTGTGACGTACAACAGGATGCCGAGGGTACCATGCCCACAACTGGGTGGTATCGTACAACATTACATTTCAGCTCAGACTCCCTGAGTTTATTCATGCCCATAAATTAATAAATTTCCATAATAATATAGTTAGAACTTGGCACTGAACACACAAATATAAATTTATTATGAATCATGACTGGTAATAAACATCACAACATGTTTGATAGTGTTGTGATGTACATGTGTACCGTGTCTGGTAACTGCACAGTCGTGAACTTACATAAGGTAAAAAATCACACATTTCCATCAATAGTGAAAAGGTTCAGCTAAGCAAGTTGTGCTTTACATTCCACAGCAGGAATAAACTTAGACATACCACCCTATGTTCCTTCCGCTAGCTCAGTTTTGTCCTTAGATGTATTGCACCACTGATATATTTCACAGCAGGAATAAACTTAGACATACCACCCTATGCTCCTTCCACAAGCTCAGTGTTGTCCTTAGATGTATTGCACCACTGATATATTTCACAGCAGGAATAAACTTAGACATACCACCCTATGTTCCTTCCACAAGCTCAGTGTTGTCCTTACATGTATTGCACCACTGCCAACCACTGATATATTTCACGGCAGGAATAAACTTAGACATACCACCCTATGTTCCTTCCACAAGCTCAGTGTTGTCCTTAGATGTATTGCACCACTGCCAACCACTGATATATTTCACGGCAGGAATAAACTTAGACATACCACCCTATGTTCCTTCCACAAGCTCAGTGTTGTCCTTAGATGTATTGCACCACTGCCAACCACTGATATATTCCATGGCAGGAATAAACTTAGACATACCACCCTATGTTCCTTCCACAAGCTCAGTGTTGTCCTTAGATGTATTGCACCACTGCCAACCACTGATATATTCCACGGCAGGAATAAACTTAGACATACCACCCTATGTTCCTTCCACAAGCTCAGTGTTGTCCTTAGATGTATTGCACCACTGCCAACCACTGATATATTCCACGGCAGGAATAAACTTAGACATACCACCCTATGTTCCTTCCACAAGCTCAGTGTTGTCCTTAGATGTATTGCACCACTGCCAACCACTGATATATTCCACGGCAGGAATAAACTTAGACATACCACCCTATGTTCCTTCCACAAGCTCAGTGTTGTCCTTAGATGTATTGCACCACTGCCAACCACTGATATATTCCACGGCAGGAATAAACTTGGACATACCACCCTATGCTCCTTCCACAAGCTCACTGTTGTCCTTAGATGTATTGCACCACTGCCAACCACTGATATATTCCACGGCAGGAACAAACTTAGACATACCACCCTATGTTCCTTCCACAAGCTCAGTGTTGTCCTTAGATGTATTGCACCACTGCCAACCACTGATATATTCCATGGCAGGAATAAACTTAGACATACCACCCTATGTTCCTTCCACAAGCTCAGTGTTGTCCTTAGATGTATTGCACCACTGCCAACTACTGATATATTCAATGGCAGGAATAAAATTAGACATACCACCATATGTTCCTTCCACAAGCTCAGTGTTGTCCTTACATGTATTGCACCACTGCCAACTACTGATATATTCCACTGCAGGAATAAACTTAGACATACCACCCTATGTTCCTTCCACAAGCTCAGTGTTGTCCTTACATGTATTGCACCACTGCCAACCACTGATATATTTCACGGCAGGAATAAACTTAGACATACCACCCTATGTTCCTTCCACAAGCTCAGTGTTGTCCTTACATGTATTGCACCGCTGCCAACCACTGATATATTTCACGGCAGGAATAAACTTAGACATACCACCCTATGTTCCTTCCACAAGCTCAGTGTTGTCCTTACATGTATTGCACCACTGCCAACAACTGATATATTTCACAGCAGGAATAAACTTAGACATACCACCCTATGTTCCTTCCACAAGCTCAGTGTTGTCCTTACATGTATTGCACCACTGCCAACCACTGATATATTTCACAGCAGGAATAAACTTAGACATACCACCCTATGTTCCTTCCACAAGCTCAGTGTTGTCCTTAGGTGCATTGCACCGCTGCCAACCACTGATATATTCCATGGCAGGAATAAACTTAGACATACCACCCTATGTTCCTTCCACAAGCTCAGTGTTGTCCTTACATGTATTGCACCACTGCCAACAACTGATATATTTCACAGCAGGAATAAACTTAGACATACCACCCTATGTTCCTTCCACAAGCTCAGTGTTGTCCTTACATGTATTGCACCACTGCCAACCACTGATATATTTCACAGCAGGAATAAACTTAGACATACCACCCTATGTTCCTTCCACAAGCTCAGTGTTGTCCTTAGGTGCATTGCACCGCTGCCAACCACTGATATATTCCACGGCAGGAATAAACTTAGACATACCACCCTATGTTCCTTCCACAAGCTCAGTGTTGTCCTTACATGTATTGCACCACTGCCAACCACTGATATATTCCACGGCAGGAATAAACTTAGACATACCACCCTATGTTCCTTCCACAAGCTCAGTGTTGTCCTTACATGTATTGCACCACTGCCAACAACTGATATATTTCACAGCAGGAATAAACTTAGACATACCACCCTATGCTCCTTCCACAAGCTCAGTGTTGTCCTTACATGTATTGCACCACTGCAAACTACTGATATATTCAATGGCAGGAATAAACTTAGACATACCACCCTATGTTCCTTCCACAAGCTCAGTGTTGTCCTTAGATGTATTGCACCACTGCCAACCACTGATATATTCCATGGCAGGAATAAACTTAGACGTACCACCCTATACTCCTTCCACATGCTCAGTGTTGTCCTTAGATGTATTGCACCACTGCCAACCATTGATATATTCCAAAGCATTCACTTTTATTGATTGAAAATGTTTTAAAATAATGTAATTCTAAACTGCTCTTGACTTCTGGCACTTTATTGTTGTGATTTCAACAACCATTATACCCGACTAGTTTGTAAATTGTTAGTGGATTTGCTTACTATTGCTTATTATTTTCTTGATGTCGCAGAACATTTCATCCCACTAAGACAGATGGGGAGTGGGCATTCCGAATCAGAATCGGTTGACGTAAAAGCAGTGGAATCATAATCGCCATATGATGGAATCGGAATTGGATTAAAGAAGTGTGTCGAAATCGCTCACATGGAATCTATCCCAGGTCTACGCTGAAATGCAGTGGGCATCTTGGTCAGCAATGTACATGTTGGGCAGCATTGGGCATGTTGGACAGCTATGGGCATGTTGGACAGCAGTGGCCATGTTGGACAGCAGTGGCCATGTTGGGCAGAAGTTGCAATATTTGGCAGCAGTGGCCATGTTGGGCAGAAGTTGCAATATTTGGCAGCAGTGGCCATGTTGGGCAGAAGTTGCAATATTTGGCAGCAGTGGCCATGTTGGGCAGAAGTTGCAATATTTGGCAGCAGTGGCCATGTTGGGCAGAAGTTGCAATATTTGGCAGCAGTGGCCATGTTGGGCAGAAGTTGCAATATTTGGCAGCAGTGGCCATGTTGGGCAGAAGTTGCAATATTTGACAGCAGTGGCCATGTTGGGCAGAAGTTGCAATATTTGGCAGCAGTGGCCATATTGGGCAGAAGTTGCAATATTTGACAGCAGTGGCCATGTTGGGCAGAAGTTGCAATATTTGACAGCAGTGGCCATGTTGGGCAGAAGTTGCAATATTTGGCAGCAGTGGCCATGTTGGGCAGAAGTTGCAATATTTGGCAGCAGTGGCCATGTTGGGCAGAAGTTGCAATATTTGGCAGCAGTGGCCATGTTGGGCAGAAGTTGCAATATTTGGCAGCAGTGGCCATGTTGGGCAGAAGTTGCAATATTTGGCAGCAGTGGCCATGTTGGGCAGAAGTTGCAATATTTGGCTGCAGTGGCCATGCTGATAATCTAAAACAGGGACTTGGCCTGTCTCCAGCGTCAACAGTGTGACATGCATGTAATGTAATAAAGTATTCGAAGCATTGTAGTGCCCTCCAAATGTCACATTCTTTCATCACATTATACCACATTCCATCTTACTAATGAAGATGTTCAACATTTTCATTTAAAATAGTGCCATTTTCAAATTAAATTTATACCGCTTGTATTTAAACAAATAAACGTTAGGGAATTGTGAATTTTGTTTTGATTTAACAGGAACAAAGTAAAAAAAATCACACACATATCTGTGTGTGTGTGTGTGTGTGCGTGTGCGTGCGTGCGTGCGTGCGTGCGTGTGTGATTTTTTTATACTTTGTTCCTGTTAAATCAAAACAAAATTCACATGATCGGCCATTGATACGTCTTTATAACAGGCTATGTGATTTAGATCGACAGCAGCAGTAATAAACTAGGAGAGATAAGCTTCCTCAGTGTGTACTTACTACCTATCCTACAACAAACCCGTGCAGCTGATATAGATGTAGCGATGTTACTTACGTCTGTACCAACCGCCAAGGTACGAACAAATATTATACCGACCTCGACGAGGCAGACGACCATTACGGTAATCCGTACGGACAGATAATCAATCTGCTGTTTAGATATGGTACGTAGGCGATTACCTCGGGCGCGATGCGATTGTAGTAGCGGTTATACACATGTAGGGACAAGACTGACAATGAATGTTTAATCGTTCAGCGTGTGGTTCTTCTTGTTCTGAATATAGCAGTGGTGTAGAAAATTGCCAATTTCCAAACGTGGGTCATTGCCCGTAATACCAAAAGTGTCGTTAAAAACGCCCACGAATGTCTCATAAGATCATAAATTTAAAGAAAATCCGGAAGAGTTATGGGTCAGTAAGAGTTGGCGCCTATGCATTCCATATGGATAAATATCGGTCCCGATAACAACTTGGATGACAGTAATTTAAACATACTGACTCTTTGTTTCTGTTATGGGACTAGGATATGGCGACTGATGGGAGTAGGGGAAAGCAGACAGAAGAGCAAACATATGTGGCGTGGCTCGTGGCGACCTCTTCTTTGTTGAGCTGTAGGCCTACTGTTGTTGGCAATGTTCTCTTTCTTCTTTGTTGGTTTTGTGTTCCACTAATGGATTTCTGTCCCAGTAACTATAATTACTAACACCGACAAAACAACATAATGGCCAGTTGGCTGCCAAGTATTACTGCTGCAAATGAGTGAAATGACAAATTAGTCGACAATAGCGACTGTTGCTTTTGATGGCCTGGTTTAACTGTTCGCATGTCACATACGCTGTACTAGGAGGGTCGTAAGATAAGTAGACGGCGAGTTTGCAAGCACCAACCGTGCGGAAACCGGTTTTTACCCGCTGCGTAAATATTTTACGTTTTGACACTTTAACAGAGCAGTACGCACCACAAAGGTTCACGTGACTACCTGTCTCACTATTACAAACACGTCACGAATTACACCTTATTACGTAGATTTTTTTTCAATTTAATTTAACAAATATTTAGCCAGCGCCAATGCACATCTCATTAAATGATCTTTGACATGGAGATATTTATTTCTTACAACTTAATTGCACTTAATTGTGTGCATGTCGTAGGTGGACCTTTACGTATTTACCCCGTGTGTGATATTTCAACCAGACGCCAGGTAGAACGAACCATGGTCTCTTAATATTTCTTCCGAAAGAAAAAGGCTATGTGGGGTGAACGAAATTACCCGAAATTGATTTGATGTGGCAGTAGGACTCGAACCCCGGTCCTCTTGGTTGATGATCCGGCGCGGGGAATCGAACCCCGGTCCTCTTGGTTGATGATCCGGTGCTCTAAACGGAGGAATCGAACCCCGGTCCGCTTGATTGATGATCCGGCGCTCTAAATGGAGGAATCGAACCCCGGTCCTCTTGGTTGATGGTCCGGCGCTCTAAGGGCAGTATATAATTGCATTGGTGGCCATGTTAACGTTTTGTCTGATTATAAGAAAACGTGACCATCAAAATTCTGAAAATTTGTCACAGCAACTGTTATCATCTCATTGACACGCTGCTCAAGTTTTGTCAAAATCATATACCTCCAGCTCTTTTAAAACGCCCCGACGTGCGATGCCCTTAAATTTTGCCATGTATTCTTGCGCCCATGTGGCTCATAACAGAAGCATTCCCATAAATCCCTCCGCCTGTTAAACTCTAGAAATGCACTATTTCACAGCCAGCAGCTTCTAGAAACAAATCTGTGAATAACCTGTTCAATTGCACTGACGTCACATCATGAATTGTTTAAATTTACACAATTTAATACGCCCTACATTCGACATCCAACAGTTTTCGAGGTTGACCTCGGAACACATTGCTGGGTACCCTGGTTTATTGTGCGGCATTTTATTGTAATACAAACAGTATTAAGAATAACGTAACATGTAGTTGGTTTAAGTTCCTTACAGAGCTAACTTTGTCGTAAAAAACAACCTTCAAGTCGACGTAGCACAGCCGGCTTAGCTCGCTTCGAGAAAACTTGTTTCGACTGCGATCCGGACCAGAGAAGGGGCAGTCCTGGGTTATACGGGTGCTAAAATCTCTTTGAAAGAGGATGCTATGCCCACATTATTCCCAATAGTGGAAGCTATGTTGACACCACCAATACGTAGAACACAGGCAAAGACACGGGCGTCGATGACCACGGTCCACCTAGGATCGAAGCGAGCTGTCAGCCCGGATACAGGTGTTGTCGGCTCACGGTGAATTCGGCCCGGTGAATTCAGACTGCAATCTTTGGAGAGTTCGGCCCGCAACTCTGGTGACTTCGGCCTCAGAGCACAGCGGGCACAGTGATCTCGGCACAAACGAGGATGTAACGAGCACATTACATTTAATGTGTGTCTTACTGTGAATAAAGCGTACTATTTATTATCTCACTTGTCAATTGATTTAGTTCCACAGTAACCCGGAATTGTTACTTTGTAACTGCTTTTATAGCTTTCACTTCCTTACGCATAAAATACGGCGCTATATATATTTTTTCCATTTTAACATGCAGTCAACGAGAGGATCATTAAAAGTTAAACTTTTTATCATATGATATATAACACATTACATCAACAACTATAATATTATATACAGTTGAATAATTTTAATAAATTAAATTACAATTATCATAATATCTTGTTTCTATATTTCAGATTTTCATGCGTTTCCGCTCAACAGGGGAAATTCTCCCCATATTTTGTATTAAATCAAATACAGAGCGATGACGGTGATGAGCGATTATTGTATTGTGAATACAAAGGAGCCACCTGTACGTGGTGTTATGCACACGGTCTTTGATCTATACAGTGTTTTTTCGTCAGATCATGTTGAATGTGAAGCAGTTTTTTTATTCACACCTGCTCACCGACTGAATGTAAACCAATGTCATCATTGACGTAACAAAACCACGTGTTCCCTCATCTCATTAACTTTGAATTTGACGCGCGCTTTGCGAGTTAGACGCATTAAACATCTAATTTTACCTATAAATAAATTTTTAATATTTTTTGGCATGTAGTACATACAAAATTCAAATTTGTGTACACACAGACAAAGCATTTTAACTAGTGCCTTGTTGTTATTCCCTTTAAGCATAACGTTTAGATTTAGAATAATGTGAACACTCGCGTGCTGGACATTTGTGTGTCTCGATTTAGCATTTGAATTTATAGAAGCAGTCGAGTGTCGCCAGTGTGTGCTCTCCACAAGAGTGCTGTATCATTGTGTATTGTTTGCTGTGCTGTGGAACCCAGTGTAATTGCCACGATGAACCTCCGAACCCTGGATTAGTACACAAGGGGTCATCTCAGAACATCGATGTCGGATATCAGACGAAATTACTTTCGTTTGGGGAGGGGGAGGGGTCAAAGGCGATTTCGTCTGTCGTCGGACATCGATATTTTACACTTCGTACTTTCGCGCCCCCTCACTTTGTTCGTGTATACGGAGACAATTATCGCACCATTTCGTTCTTCGTTTTACGCCGTCATGTGATATGTGACGCCGTCAGTGTTATACGCTCATACAAAAATGGCGACACCGAAGAAAACGCTTCGTCAACCTACAATTTTGGATCACCAAAAAGTGACGCATCTCTTAAAAAATCCTCTTCAAAATATGAAAAGATTGTCAACAAAGAGTGGGAAAAAGCATTATAAAGAATTTGAGGTTGAATAAGAACAAATATGCAAAAAAAAGCTCAAGCTATTTACAGGAAGCTGAACCTGAAGCGATCAGTGAATATCTCCACCACAAATTAGAGCCCCCCCCAAAAAAAATTCCTTCAGTCCAGTGAAACGAACTCACAACAATTCCAGCAATGATACATATATATACCCTATCTACCAAGATAGAATTACCCGTTGTTGCACAATGCCAGTCCCAACCACCAGAGATGAAGCCAAACTCATCAGATCTCCTTGGAGAAAATGGCATAGCACTGCTGACTGGGGTATATATGATATTTTGTGATATCTTAATTTCTATCTGATTTTTGTGTTCATGTACATGGTATCAAGGTTTTAATTATTTTCTAGTCACCCCTGTGTAGCGGTTGTATAGTGTTTTAATTAGTTTTTGAATTAGTTATTGAACAAATAATTATAATTTGTAATATTATTGTTATACAAAGTTAATGCACATAGGCAAATGTTAGAGTGTGAATCGACGTAGATCGGTCGATATTTTTTATATATTGATATAATCATATCAATGTTTACAAACTTTCATCTGCGTGGGGGGGGCTGAGGCCAGATGAAAGTTATTTCATATGTGGTAGGACATTGGTGTTCTGAGATGACCCCTAAGTACCCTTGAGTTAACTTTTGAACGTCGTCCACTTGTGGTAGTGCATTGTATTTCCACAGGCGCACAGCCAAGGTGAAAGACGCATGGAATGGAATATGTGTATCGTACGGCCAAGTTAACGGCGTTACAATGACAAGGGTCGACCTAGGAGAACAGGGACGAGTGAATTGGGAGTCCCCGGATTCGCTCGGTCGATGGGTTAAAGATCCCAAAAACGCGTCTTAATAATTCATTCACCGCCATAAAAGTTAATTGTAGCAAATAAATCATGGAATTAAACGCTTCTGTGAAAACAGAATTCCACAGGACGTCAACAGAGTTCGCAAAAACTTAACCCACGGACACTGGTACCGATTTATACCATCTACAATGCAGACAAAATGGAACAGCCTGGACAGTGCTCACACAAGGGCCAAACCAAGACGTACACGGAGGCTTAGAACAACATTCCCACAATTGTTGTTCTTGGCGTAGTCACATAGCTGCACAATAATCTGATTGCATTTATTCACTGGCGTGTGAACAGTACAGATGACATGACAACGCAGACCATTGTGACGAATATGTCTGACCCAGCTGGTGTCAATGCATGTCAGATAACGAGAATACGGCGTCATGGGGCACACCTACATTCATTTAGGCCAATAAGCTGCAATAAGTGCAGGAACATTCAGTTGGCATATGCACTGTGTATGTGCGGGGTTATTATAAGTGGTGATGTTTTTGGTCTAGGTTCGTGCATCTCGTAAGATCTAGGTTCGTGCATCTCGTAAGATCTAGGTTCGTGCATCTTATAAGAACAATTACATCTAGCGTGTTTCTGCAAAGAACACGTCTTTCGTGTTAATTGTGTGGCTTTCCAATTAATTAATAAATGTAATTCGTAAAATACGTTATTGATTTGACCAGGCGGTGGACGTGCTATAGTATTACATCCTTGGTTCCGTGGTAATGGCCGAGTTACATATAAATAACGAATTGTGAAGAATTGCCCTCTATTTCACCCCATAAATGTACCGTGGTTTCGATAGCTTAACTGACTTACGACCGACGCGATTTGACGGAGATCACGAGAAGGAATGCGTTTCCTTTGTTGCGTACACAAACAAGTGCGCTTTTCTTTTGCCGAGTTTGACTGTGACGAGATATGATACATTGTGTCTCGTCTTCGGTGTGTTCACGGAGATAACGAGTTCTTCTCTTGACTCCTCAACCTCCAACATTCATTGACGTACTTACGCGATAACGCGACCCTGCACACGTATCACCGTGTCCTCGTTGTAGGTCGTGGCCCTGTGGCATGGACGCTACGCTATGCTGGGTCACACAGCGCGGTCGTTGCGAGCGTGACATTGCATTGCTCAAAGTCCGATTTCCACCGCATGCTTCAATGAAGCTAGATAAACCCGTTGATACGTGGGACTTATAGACATAAATAGAACACCCGTTAGTAAAATATGGGGATGATTAATGATGTAACTCTACGGACTTACTACGACTTTCGGGCATTTTGGGTTGTGGCCAATGGTGGACGATGTTGCATGTAATGTTGGAGAATGTTCGGGAAGTAACTTACTTTAAATGGCAGTGGATCCGTCGTCGTTGGTCGGACGGGTAATTCCTGGAAACACCGTGTGACGTGTTGGTGGGTGTATAGGAGGATGATTAATGATGTAACTCTATGAGCGCGACCAAAACAGGAAATTGGACGAAGTATGCGGTACCTTGACCGGAACCTGTCAGTAAGGTACTGCTTTCGATAACACGGTACCTTGATCAGAACGTTCTGCTTTCTATGCCACGGTAGGGTAATCGAGGGCAGGGCGCCCCCAATGAAAACTTTCAAATTGTGCACCATTAAACTATGTTAACATGTCTTTAATGTGCTCATATTGCAGCTGGTCATGTGTTCCCATTGGAAAATTATTTTTTAGTAAATTGACGACTTAGATGGGTTACATTTGAAAAATAGCAAGAGTACCCAACAAAACCGTCTTGCCCCATTCCTGGGGCAAAACGGCTCTCTGCCTGGGGCAAGACGGTTCTCTGACTGGGGCAAGACGGCCCCCTGCCTGGGGCAAGACGGTCCTCTGCCTGGGGAAGAACGGCCCTCTGCCTGGGGCAAGACGGTCCTCTGTCTGGAGCAAGACGGTCCTCTGACTAGGGCAAAACGGCCCTCTGCCTGGGGCAAGACGGTCATCTGACTGGGGCAAAACGGCCCTCTGCCTGATGCAAGACGGTCCTCTGCCTGTGGCAAGACGGCCCTCTGCCTGGGGCAAAACGGTCCTCTGGCTGGGGCAAGACGACCCTCTGCCTGGGGCAAGACGGCCAATAGCTCCCTCCCCGTGGTTTTCGCTTATATGGACGAACCACTGCCTAAACATAAAATGTACACATGCAAATGGTATGATAGCAATATATTTGGCTATTATTGTTGTTAAATTTAAATTGCAGTTAACATATAATATACACCTTGCAATCCATGCATAATATAATATTATCTTAGTAATATTCGATCATAATTACAGCATACAGGCTAGCCGAACGTAAATTATACAACGTTCATATAATATTAAATGTATTAAACATAGTTGGTCATGTGTAATACAGTTTATACATTATGACAATGTGCGTACGGTATAAGACATAGGAACCGTCTTGCCCCATGCGCATGGGACCATCTTGCCCCACATGCGCTATGTGTGTCTTATCACGGTGTATACAAAACATAACATACTATTGCCCATTTTTTGTCAACTGATTAATACCAATGTCACCAATTAAGTTCATGATTCATATCGTTTTATAGTGAGTTACTATCGCCAAAATATGAGATCAGATCGCATAATAGCGCATATAAAAGTTAAAAAACACACTGATTTAATAACGCCTGTCTCGTGCTGCTGAGCTTTCGGAGTGACTATCCAATATATGTTAGCTTCGTTTTGCACCAGATTGTGGGACTTTCAGAGTTTTATATTTTGCGTACGTGCTGGGGGCCGTCTTACCTCCAGGGGCAGTTTTGCCCCAGGTTACTCTACCTCGACCAGAACATACTGCTTTCTATATCAATTATGTGGAACGTAGTGGACGGCGTAGTGGTGACGACGGGGGCCCACGTAGAACATTGTTTACGTCGTGCCCCGTCTCCAGGCATTAGTGTTACTCATAGTTATGTACTCAGCGCCCCGTGATTATAGACCCACAGGCATTGATCGCAATCTCGCGGTGTGCGCAATACTAGGACGAATGCTCCAGGATGTGCTGGCTCCGCTCGGTGTTCCGGGTCCTGGGTTGACGAGCGCAGGTGGGACGACGAACGCCGGAAGTGTGAGTTTTGAGGCCCTAAATTAGGGCCTCAAAACTCACACTTCCGGCGTCCGTCGTCCCACCTGCGATCGTCAGGTAAATACCCAGCGTCGTCACAACGACACCACCACTTTGCATCGTTGCAGATGAATCGTCTACAGGAGCTTTATTTAATCTGACGTAGGTTGCTTTATTATCACATGTGATACTTTACTCACTCATGAATTACTGATCAGACATTCACGTTGGTGTTAGTGAGGTTTTGATAGATCACTCCCTCCAGCCACCCCCCCCGACCCCCCCCCCCTTGCGAGAACCTAGATACGCCACTGGTTCAACTGTGAGTCCGACACGGATCCTTCGATGTGACGTCATTTCGATATCATATCCAGTCTTCGAACTAAACTATCCCCGTGAACCAGTTGTCATATTAGCGGATCCACCCGAGTATACGTGCAGTTGTACCTTGTCGCAAATACGGTATCAAACATCAAGTACGGCATCAAACAGTTTCTCAGGTACAAGTTAGGTTTAAGGATTCGACAAATTGTCGGATCGCAATTGCTCCAAATGTGTGCAAACGTTTGACATCCGTGCCACTTGTGCGTCACCAGAGTGTAGTTTATTTAACGAAAAACTAGCGCCCAAGGGCACCGGTGGCGTTAACAGAAACACTGGTTCGCCATTTGAAACATACATTGCGTGGGGTATCAACCGGGGCTTGGTGTAGACTGGAACCACGTGTTATGCGAGGAAGGGCCAGATTGAAAGAATGTATGTATGCGCTCAAATTACGGTCGTGGTTTATTTGCCAACCGTATATATATATATATATATATATATATATATATATATATATATATATATATATATATATATATATATATATATATATATATATATATATATATATATATATATATATATATATATATATATATATATATATATATATATATATATATATATATATATATATATATATATATATATATAAAGGCACATAGTTCTGCTCGATTGCGTAAAGAATATGGGTCAGCAAACGAACGAAATTAATTTTGGCCACATGACATTTGGTTAGGCAGACAATATTCACTCTTGGACAGGCTGGATTCCAGTGTAATTCTATTACCATAAGACAGTCTGGAGGCCAAACGCACAGTATGACTTTCCAGGTGACCGCGCAACGCGCCGTTACGGTGAATGGCGCTGATGAGAACGCATTGTTGTGGTACACATCTGTACATGCTGTCTGCGTTCCGTCAGTTGTCTGCCACGATGCCCAGTCATCATCGTGTGTTGTGCTGTCTCGCCAGTTCACGCAGTTCTTGCTTTTGTACAACTCGCTGGTGTCCCATTGTTAGTTAACTGGTATGGGCACTTCGTCTTCGCGGTTGACTGGACACAGTGTTTCGCACAGAAACAGCTATGACGAGGACCGCACTATCGTTATTACACAGGAGGCGCGGAGAGCATTCAAAGTAGGCCATCCGATTAACGGCCGTCTTGAGCGGTCCTCCTCTCATTGAAGATAGGACATTTTGGTGACGGGTCGACGAAGGTTCCTATCGGCTAGCTTTGTCTGGTCGTCGGCCATGGGTATTATGTTGATGAGACCTTCATTGCTTGCCCCCTAGTTCCGTTGATGGGCGTCGCTCGTTAGTCACCACTCTTTGTCGTCGTCGCCTTTTCTTGGGTTCAGTTTCAAGTTCGATTTAGCTGGTTTCGGCCGGCTTGGTTACCCATTTCGTGCCCTCTAGGGGGTATGGCATTGGGGTAATTCTGGCATCACCGAAGAGATAACGAACAAATGCCGGAAGTTTATTGGTTCCACGCGCTTTGTGGTCGTGCCCACGCGCGTTGTGGTCCTGCCCACGCGCGCAGGTGGTGGCTATGATTTTGATTGGCTGGATTATTATCTAACCGGAATAATCTTTTTACACCAACAGCGGGATGGTTTGACCAAGCGACACTGTTTCAACAATATTCTTCGTGACTGAATTACCAGTTCTCCACCAGATACAAAGTTTATTCTTGTTTCTCCTTTGCGATTATATTAGCCGATTCACACAGTCCCTGGTCAGATACTGAAACATGAATAATTTGGTCGTACAGTAACAAATCTGGCTCGGTTATATGCGAACGTTATACAATTATCCACGGATATTTCTTAACCATTTACAACATTAAAAACACCTTGCGGTGTTCATACTATGCATTTTTATAGCGTCACAACAAGGATATTTGAAGGCATGTCGTTTCAACAACAACAACAACAATAACATTAATTACTAAACATACAACATTCTTCGTGGTTGTCGCCTTCACTCTCGCTATTTTGGACTTTGACCACTCGAATTTTCTCCGGACAATTTTGTTTTCAGCGAGATTTGTGTACACATGCGAAGCAACAGGAAACAACGGTATCCAGTTATCAGTTTGGCAATCACGAGTACAGGAAATATCGCCATGCCAGGATACTAGGTCAGACATGTCGAAACACCAACAACGCTTGACTACTCGCCACACAGCCGCCGCCCTCGCTCGTGTTTGTGAAATAACTCTGTTTTCCAAACAGCAAATGTTGTAATTTGTGGAACTCAACCAGGTCGGCCTTGAAGGTATTTGCAGGTCAAAACAGGCAGCTCTGACGTCACATACATTGGTATTTATTTGGAGTCAGACCACTGTAGAGAATTGCATTGGTGGTCATGTTAACGTTTTGTCTGATTATAAGAAAACGTGGCCATCAAAAATGCTGAAAATTTTTCACAACATATCAATGACGCGCTGACCAATTTTTTTTCTTCAAAATCATATACCTCCAGCTCTTTTAAAACGCCCCGAGGTGCGATGCCCATCAATTTTGATAAAAATAGCCCTGTATTCATGCGCTCACGTGGCCCATAGCAGAACAATTCCCATAAATCCCTCCGCCTGTTAAACTCTAAAAAAAATGCACCATTTCACAGCCAATAGCTTCTACGAACAAACCTGTGAATATACCTGCTCAATTGCACATATGTCACATCATATGAATTGTTTAAATTCACATATCGCTATTTAATACGTCCTATATTCTTGTGAAACAATAAACGGGAAGGTCAATAGTGGTCTTACCCCACAGATGAAAGGTGTGCCATTCGGGGTGGGGGTGGGGGTGTGAGGGTGGAGGGGAGACACTCTTCGCTGTTGGGGGTACCCGTCGATGTTATAGCTGCGTTGGTTTCCACCAGTTAGTTCGCTTTGGGTCACTGACTACATTTTGGCTTCGGACAGCAGCGAAAATATCGGTTTGCTATATCACTCAGGCCACACAGGGCGATAAAATGCTATTATATAGTTTGTCATCGTATGAAGTGTGTTTTTACGAATATGATGTGTGTGCATTATATTATTCTGTCAATAGTTAGGCAACATTGGGAATATTGCGTACAAACACAGAGGCCGTGTCGCAAGAACCACACAGATAAACTAGCAAGAATACACAGATAAGCTAGCAAGAATACAACGAAGGGCAACAGAGCTGATCAGAACTGGATCACTGTAGCTATGAGATGTGCAAATTAGGTGACGGTATGGCAATAACTGTTAAAGAGTTCCATGGATGAATGTATTGCCAGGGAAGGACGCCCATACGGCGGATGTGCAATCCTGTGGAAATTATCACTTAAGTCTGCAGTGAAAGAGCTTAAATGCAATCACGTGAGGTTGTGTGGGATTATGATTGAAATTAACAACTGTGAAATCACGTGCCTTAATGTATACGTGCCGTGCGATGGCTGGTCGGAAGACGATACGTTTGTGGAATATATGGAGGTATTAGGTGAAATACAGCAGTTAATACACACGTACTACCCCGGTCACGTTATATACGGGGGTGACATGAATACAGATTTAACTAGGAATACGCCTGTTGTTTTCTGACAATATACCTATTAAAGTTATGTTGGATATAAATGTAGACCACATGTTCGAAAGGAACTATTGTCGCAAACTAGCATGGCATAAAGCCAGTACTGAACTCATTAACCAATACAGTAGTGATCTTGAGCATAAACTCTCCATGTTACAATACGACGAAAAGGCTTTGCTGTGTAAGAATGTAATGTGTAAAAACATGATAACGAATTATCTAGAGTATACCATGACATACTAAATATGTGTATAGAATCGTCAGAATGTATACCTACCACCTGTCCTAAAAACAACCTTAACTCAGGTGGTGGCAGGAGGAAACTTCCTGGGTGGTCTAAAGAAGTTGAACACCTGAAGCAGGAGGCTATATTCTGGCATCGACAGTGGCGAGCTGTGGGAAACCCTCACCAGGGTGACATTACAGAAATGAGACATATAACAAGAGCTCGGTATCATGGGGCTGTTAGACATATTATGAGAGAGGAGTTCGTACTACTAAGATGCCTGAAGCCATTAGCGAAAATAGAAACCGGGACATGTGGTCTGAGGTGCGCCGGATAAAGGGCAGAAATAAATTCTTGCCTTCAAGTATTGATGGTGTGGTGGGTGATGAAGAAATAGCACACCTTTTTCTGATAAATATAATCACCTCTACAACTGTGTGTCAGATTAACAAGCAGATTAAAGAAAATGTTGCGTGTGATATATCAGTTGATGAGGTTATCGAAGGTGTCCAGCGACTGAAGTCGGATGGTGAAGAGGGTCTCAATTCTAATCATACTATACATGGTCCAAAAATACTCTTTGTGCTGTTAGCATTATTTTTTAACAGCTTGTTGGTACATGATTTTAGCCCCGACTCAATGTTAGTGGGAACTATAGTTCCTATACCGAAAGATAAGAGACAATTATTATGTACATCCGACAATTTTAGAGCTATTATTCTTGGCAGCATCGTTGCCAAACTGTTTGATGTTGTTATTCTATCTAAGGAATTTTTTTTTTGCAGCATCGCATTTACAATTTGGTTTTAAACAAAATATGTCCACTACTCATTGCACATATGTTATGATGGAGACAATCAGTTATTATAATGCAAATGGCAGTAATGTGTATGCACTCATGTTAGATGCCAGCAAAGCATTCGACAGGGTCAATTATTGTAAGCTCTTTAGAGTACTTCTAAAATTCAGATTGCTGCTGTATATGTATACTAAACAAAAACGTCAAGTAAGATGGGGCTCTAGTATGTCATCCCAGTTTACCGTTTGTAACGGAGTCAAACAGGGTGCAATACTTTCTCATATTCTCTTCTCCATATACATGGATGGATTGTTTGAACAGTTAGAAAAGAGTGGTGTGGGATGCCACATGGGCAACCATTATACGGGTTGCATTGGATGCGCAGATGATCTCACTTTGCTAACACCCACAAGATCTGGACTCAAGGTTTGAATCGATATATGCGAAAAATATGCACACGAATACTGTGTAAACTTTAACGGTACTAAGAGTAGATATTTGATTTTTAGAGGTCGTAATTGTAAACCCGACAACTGAACTGTGATTGTCTTAATGACACCGAGTTGTATTGTACCCAAGATGCTGTACATCTGGGCCATCATATTATATCCGTTATTAATAAGGCTAGTTTAGTTGCCGATGCCACTGCCAAATTCTGGAGAGAGTATAATATGCTCATGGCCGATTTCGCTCATATTAAGACGAATGTAAACTGCAGTTTATTTAAACAATATTGCTGCTCTTATTATGGAGCCCCACTATGGGATCTTCAGAGTAAGAGTGTTGACACTATTTGCACTGCATGGCGCTTAGAAAGTTGTGGGGGCTAGCACCGCTTACACACGGTGATGTTATAGCATTGTTATCGGATAGTTTGCCATTATTTGTTATCTTAAAGCAGAGGTTCTCAAAATGTATTCATAAATCTATGAATCACAATTCACCGATTATAAACAGTGTTGCTAAGTGTATGGCCGTGTATGGCAGGCTGGTTTGTCTAACGTAACAATATAAAATGTGAACGTTTTATCGGAAATGTTAGACATCAGAAATGGTTTTAAGACATGTAATATTTTAGACGATGATGATGTCAACTGTATTATTACGGACATTACTGTAATTTTAAAGAATATACAATTGCCATTTTTAATGTGCGAAAATAAAGATTTTATTATGCGAAAATAAAGACATTAATATGTAGGTTTTCAACTCTAAGGACCAGGGGATTAAGAGGACACCAAATATAATGTTTAACATATTTAATGGTCACGAAGATATTGATAGAATTATTTTCTTCCAACGTAAGGAAGACAGTAGGGCCTAGAACGTTCGAGCACTTCGTAGCATTAGTGAAGGAACGGTGCGTTTTGGATATGAGAAAGTTCCTATTCTCTCCAGATGACGAGAACTGATTGGAACAAATCATTTACTGATTGTGCTAATGCTAGCAGTATGAATATGTTTTAAAATAAAACTGACAGATTAGATATCTGATACGGACGGGCTGCGCATAGATGAACTGTCGATAAGCCTTGTCCACTAGCCAGCTTCAGCCAGTTGCCCTGAATGGCAATCATGTAAGTCTTGATTTAAATCAGTTGGTTTTGAGAGGTCAACGCTGTTGGTGAATTGAGCCGTAGGTCGTGTCCAGGCCACCGTTTGACCGATTGCAGGTACGGGTCCTCGAACCAAAATAGGATAGTACTTAGTTCACCGCACCAGTGTGAACGCAAGTGTTTGCATAAGCAACTTTTTCTCCGTATTGATCTTGACGTCACGTGACACACGGGCCCGCTTTCACGAACCACTCACGGCGATGTTGCATTTGTAACTTACGAGGTACTTGGCTGTTGAGAATACAGACCCAGGCTTCTTCGTTTCATGTCACGTCAACTACGACAACAATCGTGGATATTCAGGTAATGTGAGATTGATAAAATGTCGGTAAGGAGATATGTGTAACGGGAATACAACCAGTGCACTGTAGCTGCAGGCTGGTGTGTCTGTTATACGGCCTACGAATGTATGATCGTCAACGATGAACCATTTGAATACTTTACGCGTTAATACAGTTTACTGTCAAAAAGTGAAAGGCAACTGATGTCTTGGTTTTTGGCCTATGCACCTATATGAGTTACTAAAACATAACCATTTGCAACTACAATTAAGAATATCACGCCAATGGTTTACTAGGAAAATCTTGTTGAACATACATGTTAATTTCATGGGCCGCGCCATACTGTTAGATAACCCTGCGTCACGAGTGTGGTATCTGGCAATATTCGCTCGCCAAATGAAAACATTTGTATACAGCTATTCCTATACTTGCTACTATGATATGGCAATGTTGTTTGCGTCCAAACTCAACTTACGTAACATATTTCGGCCTTCGTTTACTAAGGTAGTTCTCTTTCTGGCAACAGTTTGTTTGAGACTGTTCTTTGGTTCTGTGTGTGCCGACCTCCTTTAATACGTCACATGTAGTCTAGGTTACCCCGATTTCACAGAACTGCGCATGCGCTTATCGGTCACGCTGATTAACATGTCAACCCTTGGTCAGTCGGAGAAATAATCGGATTCTCCCACTTTTAGAACACATTCTAAGTAAACCACTGGCGTAATATTCTTGATTTTAGTCGCACAAGGTTAGTTTGTATTATCTCTTTTGGACCCTTAGCCCCCAAACCATCATACACACGTGGAAAATTACGTTACGGAAGAGTGATTTCAGCGGTGCATCACTGTTGACCGAACCAGAGAGAGTCTCTCTTTGATTCCTAAGTATCGTAGACCTTGTAAGTTCAAGATTTAACAAGATTGCCATTCAAAGCAACACACACCAGATGGAAAGTGGACACGGAAGCCACTGGCTTATCGAGAGTCCAACAATTTTATCTCTGTATAGCGGCTAAGCCCACCCTTATCATATATATGTCAATATCTTCATAGCCATTCAACAAAATCTACTGCTCACCCTGTCTTCACTCTGATCCACTGCTCATCCTGTCTTCACTCTGATCCACTGCTCATCCTGTCTTCACTCTGATCCACTGCTCATCCTGTCTTCACTCTGATCCACTGCTCATCCTGTATTCACTCTGATTCACTGCTCGTCCTTGTCTTCACTCTGATCCACTGCTCACCCTGTCTTCACTCTGATTCACTGCACGTCCTGTCTTCACTCTGATTCACTGCACGTCCTGTCTTCACTCTGATTCACTGCACGTCCTGTCTTCACTCTGATCTACTGCTCACCCTGTCTTCACTCTGATTCACTGCTCACCCTGTCTTCACTCTGATCTACTGCTCACCCTGTCTTCACTCTGATCTACTGCTCACCCTGTCTTCACTCTGATCTACTGCTCACCCTGTCTTCACCCTGATTAACTGTTCACCCTGTCTTCACTCTGATCCACTGCTCGTCCTGTCTTCACTCTGATCCACTGCTAACCCTGTCTTCACTCTGATCTACTGCACGTCCTGTCTTCACTCTGATTCACTGCACGTCCTGTCTTCACTCTGATTAACTGCTCACCCTGTCCTCACTCTGATTAACTGCTCACCCTGTCTTCACTCTGATCCACTGCACGTCCTGTCTTCACTCTGATTCACTGCTCACCCTGTCTTCACTCTGATCCACTGCTCATCCTGTCTTCATTCTGATCTACTGCTCATCCTGTCTTCACTCTGATCTACTGCTCACCCTGTCTTAACTCTGATCCACTGCACGTCCTGTCTTCACTCTGATTAACTGCTCACCATGTCTTCACTCTGATCCACTGCACGTCCTGTCTTCACTCTGATTAACTGCTCACCCTGTCTTCACTCTAATTAACTGCTCACCCTCTCTTCACTCTGATCCACTGCACGTCCTGTCTTCACTCTGATCCACTGCACGTCCTGTCTTCACTCTGATTCACTGCTCACCCTGTCTTCATTCTGATCTACTGCTCACCCTGTCTTCACTCTGATCTACTGCTCACCCTGTCTTCACTCTGATTAACTGCTCACCCTGTCTTCACTCTGATCCACTGCTCGTCCTGTCTTCACTTTGATTCACTGCTCACTCTGTCTTCACTCTGATCCACTGCTCGTCCTGTCTTCACTCTGATCTACTGCTCACCCTGTCTGCAATCTGATCTACTGTTCACCCTGTCTTCACTCTGATTCACTGCTCACCTTGTCTTCACTCTGATCCACTGCTCGTCCTGTTTTCACTCTGATCTACTGCTCACCCTGTCTTCACTCTCATCTACTGCTCGTCCTGTCTTCACTCTGATCTACTGCTCACCCTGTCTGCACTCTGATCTACTGCTCATCCTGTCTTCACTCTGATTCACTGCTCACCCTGTCTTCACTCTGATCCACTGCTCACCCTATCTTCACTCTGATCCACTGCTCGTCCTGTTTTCACTCTGATCTACTGCTCACCCTGTTTTCACTCTGATCTACTGCTCACCCTGTCTTCACTCTGATCCACTGCTCGTCCTGTCGTCATTCTGATCTACTGCTCACACTGTCTTCACTCTGATCTACTGCTCACCCTGTCTTCACTCTGATCTACTGCTCACCCTGTCGTCACCCTGATCTACTGCTCACCCAGTCTTTTTGTTGAAGACCACAGTCGTTTCTGTTGGGTCGTTTGCAGCCTGCTGTCTATTAATTCGGTACAGTGAGCTCATTTTATTCGGTTTCGATAAGTGGGGCGCGGTGGTCCGGCGGTCCGGTGCTCTGACGGTCCGGTGGTCCTGTGGTTAGAACACCCGACTTTCACCTGGGAGGACTAGGCTGCCCTCCCTCCTGTCGAAACTTGGGCAGTTGCGGTCACCAATCATTGCCTGTGTCTTTCGGAAGAGACAGTATAAGCCGTTGGTCCGTTCTACCCGGTGTCTACACCTTGTTAAAGGCGGATACCGGCGCTATGTATAAGATCATACATTATTTATTTTTTGTTAATTTAAAATTAAATTATTGTTTAACATTGTATCGATAATATCAGTGTAAGCAATACTTGTGATTTAATCGTAAGCGATCATTATTTTAACCTTACACTTTCCATCAAAAAGGCAGTATTTTGATAAATACATTTGCGCCATCCAACACTATTGTATGGGTAAATTCGTTTTTTATATAAATAAATACGTTTTTGATATAAATAATTATACCAGAACACACAGTGTGGAAAGTTTCTGTTTGAGGCAGGTTGGAATTGGTTTCACTGCTAACGCATGTTACGTGTGTAGACAAAGAGTTGTTTGTCGAAATAGTTGGTGTGCCAAATGCACGATAGATATAGCCACTTTAATCACCAGATCCCTCCGGGAGAAATGCCTGCCAAGTCACCGAGGCATTAGTGTGAGCGGGATTTGCCAATAAACTGCGCAATAGACTGGGCGTAACATAGACTTGATCGATCAGCAACAGTGTTATGTTATGCGTAGGCAATACACTATGCTGAAGGCTTTTACCTATCTAATGGCGTCGCACCGGAGACTTCCGTTTGGTGTCAAGTCGATAATGTTGCTTGTGGTTCAACGAAGAGGTTAATGTATTAATGAGAGGTCGTCGAGTGAACGGTTTAAGATAAAGACTGAGCCCGGCACGCGGTAGTCGCGGTGGTTATGGCCCGACATAATCGTCGTTTGACCTGTGCCGTATTATCGGTTGACGACCCGCAACAATAGAGACTTTCTTACGACTGTGTTGACAACTCATTCGTGCTGGCGGAAGCTTGACCGAAGTGGACGTCGTGTAACAGGTGGGAATAACGTTTTCGCAGCTGCTGTTACTATAAATTCCTAAAATGTAAATATTATTGCTATAACATGTTTTCATGTTAGTGCATCGACCGGTGTATGTGGTCTACACAGACGTGCGAAGCTAACGAACCGGATTTAGTTAACTCGACATAGATTGCTACGATAACCTACTAGTTATCTGGCCAGCGTTCGTGCTGTTTTTTGATTGGAAAACGTTTCACAACATATCCGCGCCTGAAGACACTGTTATGGCAGCCATGCTGGAAGTTGCCAACTTGGGGCCATGTCCCGCTCTCGGAGGCGTCGATCTGATTTTAGTATCATCTCAACAGGTGTCACCACACATCGTCAATTATATGAGCATTTGATGACGACGCATGCCAGGTCATTGACGTTGTAAGGTGATCTATGGTTGAGCATAATATTTCATGAATGAGTTGTACCTAGTGTGTTTCTGTAAAACGTTGTATTCTGATCGATTAAACTCTCAGTGCAGTCCATCCATAGTTTGTTTGACCAATGTATCAATATGTATATTTCGTCGTTATAAATGTGATTGTTGCTATCATTGCGATGCACACCAACAACCCGGATCATCGTCGTTATCAATGTGATTGTTGCTATCATTGCGATGTACACCAACAACCCGGATCATCGTCGTTATCAATGTGATTGTTGCTATCATTGCAATGTACACCAACAACCCGGATCATCTTAGCGTCGTTGTCGACGTTTGCTGAAGCTAAACGTTTGCCACTGCTTTAAGGAGTATGTTTGGATGGTGAAAACCGAATTTGGTGTTAAAATGGATAGTGGGTGAAATTAGGATGACGACAACTGTGGTACCCTGGGCGTTATGTCCCACCATACCCAACGTCTAACTGGTATTTATTATTTTGCAAACTGCCGGGATTAATATGACGAACTCTAATCCCGCAGTTCCAGAAATGACGTCATCGAAAGAGACAGAAGCGGCCCTTGATGGCGGCGATGGCGCCACGGAAGAATCACCGATTCCGATGAAGCAGCGATATGGTTGGGGCAACTGTCGCGCCCCCTGTCTGCAGTTCCTGAACCGAGCCGTTTGGTTACTTGTCTTCGTTAGCATGGGTAACTTCGTGCAGGTAAATAGCATGGGTAACTTCGTGCAGGTAAATAGCATGGGTACCTTCGTGCAGGTAAATAGCATGGGTAACTTCGTGCAGGTAAATAGTATGGGTGACTTCGTGCAGGGAAATAATACTACCCTCTATCACAGGTGTGCGGAGTCTGAAAAATACTTAGACGTCTTAAATTGTTCTTGTATGTGTAAGACCTTAACAAGATCTTTAAAAGATTTGTCAAAGAAAGGTCTTAAAAAGGTGATATCTTAGATTTGATTTAATCAAACTAGGCATAGACACTAAGCTATGAATCGAAAAACTTGAAATGATATAAAGTGCTTGGAGCGGTTTGCTTTTTTAATAAAACTTTCTTTTTACACACGGCGAACTAAGAATTAGCACGAATCGACACTGTCATATAACATATTGAATATTCTTAACACAAATATTAATCTGAC
Source organism: Lamellibrachia satsuma (assembly GCA_033239005.1). Taxonomy (NCBI): domain Eukaryota; kingdom Metazoa; phylum Annelida; class Polychaeta; order Sabellida; family Siboglinidae; genus Lamellibrachia; species Lamellibrachia satsuma. The sequence continues at coordinate 5,314,411 of BSQZ01000043.1, read as the reverse complement.
ATATTTCAGAGCATGTTGGTCAACGGTTTCATCGGCGTGTCGTTCTCGACTCTGGAGAAACGGTTCCGACTGACGAGCAAACAGAGCTCTTGGATCGGCAGTGCCTACGACTGCGGCACCATCCCTGCCGTACTGCTCTTCAGCTACCTGGGCACCAGGTAAGTTGGACGGTCTGCGTGTCTATTCCAGGTGTGTGTTTGTACGCAGTTGTGTACACAACTAACTCTAATTAGCGTTCGTACGAACTTTTTTTAGCTTGTTTATCCTCTTCGCAGGCGTCAGTGCACTGAACGGTAAACGGCACACTGAAATCGTATTTACTTTTGTGAGCGGAGCTAGGCTATTTAGAGAGATAAACCTGGGTTCAAGAAGTTCGTTGGCTATCAGTGAATCGACCCTCGAAGAGTACACACGACGGTGATCTTTTCTTTCCATACTGCGCATTTCTTTCTCTCTCCAACTTCCACCTTGTCACACATGACTCTTTTCTCACCATCACTACCCCTTCTTAGACAGGCACATTGACTTCCAGTGACACGTCGAATTAACTTCAAGCGGTCAAATCTTACACATCTCCTTCACCTCCCGTGCGACCCTTTTCACGATACGATTAACGATTCCGGTTTGCTGGGCCTCTAATCTCGGGTCCCTGCGTATTTAGGTCCCGCGCTATATACGGTATATTATTATTATCGTTAACCGCTGACACTGATCTAAATAGTTTGGAAACAGGTTATATGTTTCCAAATTTATTGCCAATAATGTACCTTTCAAAAATGTTCCAGAAATATAATAGTGCGCCCCAATTAAGTAATAGTAACGTTAGATGAGAGCGTTTTATTAATGATAATCACGATGTATATTGTATTGGTTTAATTGTTGTTAGTTTTTATTCAGTCAAACGAATACGTAATCTGATCTGAGAAACCGGTTAACCTGCCTCCCAGTCAAATGTTTAAAGTTTTTAAGATATTGAATGCGTATGAAAATATTGAAAAAAATATTACGTTCTCACTTAAGAAAGATAGTAGAACTAGAGGACACGAAGTAATATTGGTGAAGGATCAGTGTAGATTGGATATAAAAAGTACTCATTCTCGCAGAGGACAATGAATGAATGTAGCACATTATTTACAGAGTAATGCTAGCAGCGTAAATATGTTTAAATACAAAATTGACAAATATCTCAGAAAGGCGTGTTACACATAGAGCAAGACTTGTTTGACTCTCGATAAGCCAATGGCTTCCTTGTCCACTTGCCATCTGGGTGTTTTGCCTTGGATGGCAATATTGTTAAATCTGATTAAATCCATCCGTCCGGCAGAATCAACCGGCCCCGGACCATTGGGATCGGCTTCCTCGGTCTCACCTGCGGCTGTATCCTCTTCTGCATGCCGCACTTCACGACGCCCGTGTACTTGCCCGATGCGACGACGGAGGTCGACAGCATGTGTCGGATCAACCGGGACAACACGACCTGGTGTCCGGCCGTCGAGGCGGAAGACGGAGGAGGAGCGTCGATATCGCGCTACCTCGGCGTCTTCATCGTCGCGCAGGCCATCCACGGCTTCTGTGCCACGCCCGTTTTTACACTCGGCATCACCGTGTTGGACGACTCGCTCAGCACACACACCTTCTCCTTCTACATCGGTGAGTCACAGCACTGGTGACGTCATCTGTGAGTCATGGCACTGGTGACGTCATCGGTGAGACACGGCACTGGTGACGTCATCGGTGAGTCACGGCACTGGTGACGTCATCGGTGAGTCACGGCACTGGTGACGTCATCGGTGAGTCACGGCACTGATGACGTCATCGTCATCACCACCGTCAAGCAGTCATTTAAAGTGTGCACGTTCAGAATATAATTCTGGATACTATAATCAAGACAACTGGATGTACAACTATTGAGGTGGTAGAATGGCAAAAAATGGTTTCCTAGCAAAGTTAGACTTCATTTCAACCAACCATGATATTAAAACCGTGTCTTGTACAATGTTTTGTCGAATGCGTAAGAAATTGCTGCATTGTGCAAGCTACATGGTATCCACGAAGTCTCTTTCACAGGACAAAACATTTCCTATTGGCGTGTATACTTGTTTGTGGAACAAAGATGTCCCACAAACAAGTACGCAGTATAAGAACAACCATTCTATACTCCAGTGTTGTGGTAGACGCGTGTCTTTTGCGGTGAACGTTGTACATTCGCAGAAGAATTGAGGAAGGTTGACGCTTATGACTATTACTAAGTCTACACATTAATGTACACTTTAGTGGAACATACAGCCGGCCTGGTATATGTTGTATTGATACACGACCAACACTGTTGTGTTTTTATTCACGTTTCGTCCACAGTCTGTTTGCATCTGCAACCAGATGGAATAACATACTTGTTGACATATAACATACTATGTTGACTTAATTGATCTCCTTAATTATACAACTGGCTTTCGAGACACTCTTATAGGTTCCCATCGTCATACCATCACCATCACCACCATCATTAACACAGCCATCATTATGCAAACTGTGTTGCAGGTATCTACTACGCGATGGGTGTCGTTGGACCAGCGTTGGCGGCATTCGGCTCGGCCTTCCTTCTCGGCCTCTACACTGACTTCATGACTATCGACTCGGACCAGTGAGTTGTCGTTCGGTTGTCCAGGTAGTAGCCCAGCGGTTAGCACTTGATCACCTGCTCACCATACTCCAGTGTGGAATTCAATTGATACTAGAACTCCTGTCAGTGAGGCAAGAAATCAACTTGCTCCATTCTGTACGGTTCTTGTACTTTTCTGTTCTTATTATATATTTGAAGATGGTGTTCTTTTCCACCAGGTGGCTGCTGGTGTTGTTGATCCATCCTAACCTGGGCCTTCCTTCGAGCTCTTTCCCGTCATCTTCATGATCGGTGAAACTTTTATAACAGAATCATCTTCTCCCCTCAGCACATGACCATACCATCTCCATTTATCCATTTGGATCACTTTGCAATTGGGACGATTTTGCTCTATCTGTAGAGATGATCATGTTCACAAAAAGTGAAAGTGACCATACTGTCTGTCCCATTTTGGTGACACCCTGTGTCATTCGTATGTCTTACAACTTGATCTGTCATAAATATTGGAACATCACAGCCCCTCAGCGCCGCTTACTGCCCTGGCTGACGTGCTAGTGGGGTCTGTAAACAGAGCGTCCTTCTCCTCGATCAGTTGCCTACTTAGGCTAATGATCGTGATCTGCCCAGTACTGTTTGCCCATTGACGAGGATTGGAATAGTGAACGTTCGGGCGTGTCCACACGCTGATGCGCCTTGCACACAGCACGTAAGGGACTCCTATATCCTTCGCACGTTCTCCTGGGGCCACAGGATGCCCGGGTATCCATGCTGTACCACGAGGAGGTGGTTGGAACGTAGGACTCTCAATCGAGAGGACTGGATATCGAATGCTTTTGCTGCCATTCCTAGTTTCCTAGTTTGTTCACACACTCGGCGACGTTCTATTCACTGACTAGGTAGGTATGTTGTGGTTACCAGAAGTTGACTTATATGTAATGCGCTTTGAGCGTGAAATAAAACATACCTGTTATCAATTATTCGGCGCTCTAGTTCGTTCACTTTTGTGGTGTTATTACTAGTCGGCGAACGCCATTAGTACTCGAACGTTTTATTTGAGCCGCCAGACTGTTGCGGGTGACAGCGCCGCGGATAAAGACGTATTCAGCGCAAGTGTCTACGAACTGACAAAAGGTTCGACGAAGCCTGGCGTAGTAAACCCAACAGTGTAATTGGCGCGTCTGTATCCATTCATAGTATTGCATACTTAAATACGTGGCCCTCATTTAAAAGTGCAAATACTGATTGTTTTTGTGACGATGACATCTCGACGGCCCCGGTGTGTTTTAACGAATCACGTTTTGCTTCATATGATTTGACCGTGTTCTGTTTAGTTTGAATGTTTCAACTCATATCTTGAGCTGAACGGCAAGGTTGATATTCATAGACATATGACAGTTTAGAGAGTTTTTACCATATAATACGATTTTATGATAAAAACTCTCAGACTTCGTACCCGTGTTAGTGGAATCTGTATCGGGTGTTTCAGGATTGATACACAGCCTGGAGACCCGCGTTGGGTGGGGGCGTGGTGGATTGGTTTCATCTTCAGTGCCTTGATGTGCATGATCACCGCCATCCCACTGACCGGATACCCATCAGATCTTCCTGGTAAGTGACGACTGCGATTCTGGATGTTACCAATCGTGAAATGATTTTAGGCCAACTGTCATGTGATTAACAAAATGTGTAAAATTCAAACTGATATAATAATATAATATAATTATATATATACGTATGTACGTACACCAGAGTTACTGAAGAATTATTATATTTTATGTATCAAATTGTAATAATACATATATCCATGAAAAAATTGTTTCTTTAAAGTACAACACATGTACATAAACAGATTCGTAACAAATAGGGTCGGGAGACTCCTCTAAGACTTTCGTAGTCGCTTTCGATGAGCCACCGTCTGTACAAAATTAGACTTAGTTAGATTGGTCAAACATACGTACTTTTTCTGTTGGTATTTCTACGGTTCGTCGGCCTCAACATTAGGAAGCTCAGTTAAATAACGATTATTTTTTGGTTAGAAAAAAGAAAGAAAAGCGTAACTACTAAGATGTATACTCAGATCTCAGAATGGCGAGACAAAGAAGGTGAAGATGACATGACCGTGTTCTCCGCGTGAACAGAAACGGTCTTCACGCCGCTTTGAAAGGGATACTACCTGGAACAGGCGAAGAGGAACACCACTGGGCACCGGGGAAGAGGCAGAGCACTGGGCACTGGGGAAGAGGCAGACCACTGGGCACCGGGGAAGAGGCAGACCACTGGGTACAGGGGGAAGAGACAGACCACTGGGCACCGGGGGAAGAGACAGACCACTGGGCACCGGGGGAAGAGACAGACCACTGGGTACCGGGGGAAGAGGCAGACCACTGGGCACCGGGGGAAGAGGCAGACCACTGGGCACCGGGGGAAGAGACAGACCACTGGGCACCGGGGGAAGAGACAGACCACTGGGCACCGGGTGAAGAGACAGACCACTGGGCACCGGGGGAAGAGACAGACCACTGGGCACCGGGGGAAGAGATAGACCACTGGGCACCGGGGGAAGAGGCGGACCACTGGGCACCGGGGGAAGAGGCGGACCACTGGACACCGGGGAAGAGGCGGACCACTGGGCACCGGGGGAAGAGACAGACCACTGGGCACCGGGGGAAGAGGCAGACCACTGGGCACCGGGGGAAGAGGCAGACCACTGGGCACCGGGGGAAGAGGCAGACCACTGGGAACCAGGGATGAGGCAGACCACTGGGCACCGGGGAAAGAGACAGACCACTGGGCACCGGGGGAAGAGACATACCACAGGGCACCGGGGGAAGAGGCAGACCACTGGGCACCGGGGAAGAGCAGACCAGTGGGCACTGGGGGAAGAGACAGACCACTGGGAACCGGGGGAAGAGGCAGACCACTGGGCACCGGGGGAAGAGGCAGACCACTGGACACCGGGGGAAGAGACAGACCACTGGGCACCGGGGGAAGAGACAGACCACTGGGCACCGGGGAAGAACGTGGAAGAAGAGAAGCTGACTGGGAAGACGTAGAATGAACTCGTTCAAGACTGTGCTGACTGGAGGACATTAGTTGGCGTATTATGCTCCAGTATGAGCAAACAGGATTGACCTCGATACGTTTGCACGTGTAAAACATCATAAACTTTCCATTCTCCGCACAGTCCTACCATTTCCGTATTTTCAGGATCGGCCGAGATCCGGAAGAAGAAGAAACAGCTGGAGTCAAAGGGCGATGACGCCGGCGACACGGGAGAGGCTGCCCAGATCGACCTGACGAACCTCCGGGAGATGCCTTCCCAGTTGAAGCTCATCTTCACCAATCCCACCTACGTCTTCCTCTCGCTCTTCAAATGTTGTGACGAACTCATCATAGGTGGCGTGGCGGTGTTTGGACCAAAATACCTGGAGTACCAGTTTTACCTTAAACCCGGTCTTGCGGGGGCTCTGTTCGGTGAGTCGCTTAATGCAAAATGAATGCAAAATACGTTGTATCTTACTTAAATCTCCTTCTTCTATTCAATGTTTTTGCTCGTCACGTTTTAGAATAATGTCCAGTCTATCTATCTACCAATATAGCATCCACTACAGCGTGCTAGTTCGTTTATACAAATGTGTTATTTAATTTTGATGAAATCAGCGAACAAGCTATTAAATTGTTTTTGACTCGGCCCATTCGAAATTCGACGCAAAGGGCAAAGTTAGCGCCGCCTCGACATCGAGGTTTTCACAGATCATATAATATATATATAAAATTATGATCTATAGGGCTACTTACACTTTTGCAATTCATACTATTCAAACACTTATGTGTGACATGTACGCTCAGTTCAATATTTACTAGCACATTACTAGAGGAACATTAAGAAACTAACTGTCACGTAAGCCACCTCAGCCATTTAGAGGAAAAGCCAAGTGAAACTGGCATTATAAATAGTTATTCTTTACAGAAGCACGAGTACACGCAGGTGCCAACACATGCGTAACATTTGACTGGTTTCCAAGTTTCCCAGGCTAGTGGTCTCGAGTATGATGAGTTCAAAGTTCGCGAGATAGTATCACAAGCAAAGGGCTTAGCTGTGCAACTGTGCATAAACACATGATTTATGTATTGGCCTTCAAACATAGGTCCATCCCAAAATTAGCCCGTTTGATCTAGAACAAGGACGACGTCTACTCGCGTCTAGACTACCGCACGTGCCGAGGTCCAGTAACGTCACACGCCCAGTTTGACCTCGCTACTGTCCCCTTAAATCCTCCTCTGTAAAAGCATCATGACTAGAATAAACTCAACACCTCTGGCGTTTCGTGCGAACCGATGACGTAGAAAACTCATCAAATATGGCTGTCATCGTTGGATGTGCGTGCCATTTACACGAACTGAATGTGTCACAGGGTTCGTGAATCCAGGGTTACGATTGGCTGTCACAAAAAACAGTTTGATACGAAGCTCCCCCCAAACCATCGGTGATGTTATATGTAACTGACTCCGTCATATAGGCCAACACTTCTAAAAAACGAAACCGTCAAGCTTTCTGCGTTACGGTTGATACGCATATATTTAGATACGCGTGGTGAAAACATTCGTTATCTAACATATTAATGTCTGTATGTTTGTCCATTTACATTTATGTTTACATGACTTCTGTTCGCCAATCTGCCTGTTTGTAACCGTCGCCATACTCTCGCTGCAGGTCTGGTGCTGCTACCTGCCGGAGCGATCGGTACCATCCTAGGTGGCATCCTAATCAAGAAATTGCGTCTGACGTGCGTCGGCATTATGAAGTTGGAGGTGTCAATGGCAGCATTTATCTGCTTCTTCCTGTTCACATTTTTTGCCAGCTGTGGCAATCTACCGTTCGCCGGCCTCAATACCAGGTAGGCCTTCAAAGGAAACGTGCAACGATTTTCATTGGTTGACTAATACCGTTTAAGTAAACTTACCAAATTATCTGAACATTTCTATCTCGAAGTTCACCTAAATTAACAATGTAATTAAACTTTATTGTTATGGTATATTTTCCGTCAGGAATGGTATAAAACGGGAAACAGACAAATAAACCACCCTTTTTTATTTTTTCCTTCAAAGGTGCAGATTTAATGACCGGTCTTTTATTGCTGTACACCAGTCTCTGAATATGTCGTAAAACTGGCATATTTTGTGTCATCGCCAAATCGTGCATTTTCTACAACATTAAGACATGAAAGGTCACGGTAGTAGCAGGAATATTAGTGTTAAACTACTGAAATGTTAGAAATACTATACTAATAAATACTCTACTAATAAATGCTATGCTAATAAATACTATACTAATAAATATTATACTAATAAATACTGTAATAATAAATACTATACTAATAAATACTATACTATTAAAGTCAGTGTCGCAGTGTCCCACCTCAGTCATCCGTAAAACGGTTGTTCATTTATCAGTAGGGCCTACCCAACGTTGTACATTCTCTTTAATCAATATGTCGCGACATTGATTTATAATAAATAATGCCGTGACAGGGCACTGAGACCATTGCGCAATAGTGCTGTAAGACTCGGACAGTTAGGCGATAAAACGCGACAGCTCTTAAAAATGTAACCTAGTTGAGACGTTTCGACAGCTTGGCACCGTCTTTATGGCGATGATTTGTGGATCGAGCCACCTGTCGGATTTCGACATAACTAAATAAGGTTTGCTTTACCAGTAATGAGAGTAGACGGGAGGTTCTGCATCGTATGTGAATAAAAAGGAGTAGTTAGACAAATAAAAATTTGCTCGTAGCGACAATTCAACCTCTCGCAGAATATTGAAGCCAGTTAACCAGTTTCTTGACTTTTCATAGCACTCTTCTCTCGTTGTTTTCATCAACACTACCATCATCACTATCATTACCTTCATCAGCACCACCATCGTCACCATTATCACCGTCATCAACACCACCGCCGCCACCACTATTATTGTGGGGTTACCACCATCACCACCACCACCACCACTACCATTGTATCCTTGTGACAACGTTCTCCGTCCTTACAGTTCCGAGTTGTTTGGTCCGTGTAACGCCGCCTGCACGTGTGAGAACGTGCCGTTCGACCCGGTGTGCAGCTACAACGACATCCAGTACTACTCTCCCTGCCACGCCGGCTGCACCGACAGCGGCCACCTCTCCAGTGGCGGCCCTACGGTAGGTACCCCATCGTAGCGGCCCTACGGTAGGTACTCCATCGTGGCGGCCCTATGGTAGGTATTCTATCGTGGCAGGCCTACGATAGGTACTTCATCATGACGGCCCTACAGTAGGTACTCCATTATGACGGCCCTACGGTAGGTACCACATCGTGGCGGCCCTACGGTAGGTAGTCCATCCTGACGGCCCTACGGTAGGTAGTCCATCATGACGGCCCTACGGTAGTTACTCCATCGTGGCGGCCCTACGGTAGGTAGTCCATCATGACGGCCCTACGGTAGGTACTCTATCATGACGGCCCTACGGTAGGTACCCCATCGTGGCGGCCCTATGGTAGGTACTCCATCATGACGGACCTACGGTAGGTACCCCATCGTGGCGGCCCTATTGTAGGTACTCCATCATGACGGCCCTACGGTAGGTACTCCATCATGACGGATCTACGGTAGGTACCCCATCGTGGCGGCCCTACGGTAGGTACTCCATCATGACGGCCCTACGTTAGATTGTTATGTTTCGGTGCAGCAACTGATAAAGCTTAAGTTCCAACATTTGTCTCTTTGTCTTTGATTAGAATTAGATGATCGAAGTTGTCTGCGCTGTCTTGCAGGAGTGAGCAGTGAATGCAAATATGCTAGTTGCTTGGATGAAAGGGCTTGATATGTAATTGTACATATCTTAAATATAATGCAATAACGGACAGGGAGCCAATGCAATGATTTAAGAAGTGGTACTGAATGACAGAAACGAGGAGACCGGGTAACTACACTTTGCCAAACAATTTTGCACATGCTGAAGTTTCAAAATGTCCTTAAGAGCAATATTATGATAAAGGGGATTGCAGTAGTCAAGTCTACTGCCAACAAGAGCAGTTGCAACAGTTTTGGCGACAGCACCAAGTACCAAGATGAACATTTCTGTGATAATGTTGTGTAACCTGAGATTTGGTAAGCAGGAATTACCAAGTTATCCCGTCCGGAGGATGAGAATGCCGGCTAGTGCTGTGTAATGTAGAATGGTACATTCCCTCCAGTTTACACAGTGAACAGATTCCTTTGCGTTCTCCCGCAGGTGTACTTCAACTGTAGCTGTATCGAGACGCCGGCCAACTGGAGCAAGCCGGCGGCCCAGGAGAAGACGTGTCGGTCGAAGCCGTGCAACATGCTGCCTGTCTTCCTCGTTGGCTTCTTCTTCGCCGCCCTCCTCATGTTCGCCTGCAACCCCATGAACATATCGGCCACAGTCCGGTAAGGATGTGGCGCTAAGGCATGGTTAGAGGGTTGCGAACTTGTGCAGTAGACGCGGGATACCAGTGACAAGAGACAGTATATGGTGCGTGCGTGTGTGCTTGTGTGCGTGCGTGCGTGCGTGCGTGCGTGTGCGCATAAATGATAGACGCACAGAATGTATGATTTTCTCTAAAGAGGACAGTGATTGTTGTAGGCAGAATGTATTATTATGTGTTTATAACATCGTTTCCTTGGATTCTAGGTCAATCTCGTGTCATCAAAGATCCATGGCCATAGGAATGCAATGGATCGCGATACGGATACTAGGTAGGTGATACAACACATCCATCACGGTGCCGGGTAGTCGGACGGCTTGATATGCTGGCAATATCTAATATACCCGGGGTATTTCGTGACAGACAAATTACTGCAGGGAAGATCACGATGATGTTGCGTGTTGGTTCGACTTAGCAGCTGGCATCCATAACACCCAGTGTTCCTTGGCAGACCATACGTCGCTGTATGGTCATAGTCAGAAGGTTCCGGTTTTGGTAAACAGCAGCTTTCTTCCAAAACGTACACACAGTTGTTTGTTACCTTGTAAAATAAACATGACAATGACAATATCTCTTGCGGGTCCGATCTTGTTCGATGTGGTGATGCTGTTAACGTATTTCTACGTGTCTTACAGACAATATACCAGGTCCGATCTTGTTCGATGTGGTGATGATGTTAACATATTTCTACGTGTCTTACAGACAGTATACCGGGTCCGATCTTGTTCGATGTGGTGATGATGTTAACGTATTTCTACGTGTCTTACAGACAATATACCAGGTCCGATCTTGTTCGATGTGGTGATGATGTTAACATATTTCTACGTGTCTTACAGACAGTATACCGGGTCCGATCTTGTTCGATGTGGTGATGATATTAACGTATGTCTACGTGTCTTACAGACAGTATACCAGGTCCGATCTTGTTCGATGTGGTGATGATGTTAACGTATTTCTACGTGTCTTACAGACAGTATACCAGGTCCAATCGTGTTCGATGTGGTGATGATGTTAACGTGTGTCTACGTGTCTTACAGATAGTATACCAGGTCCGATCTTGTTCGATGTGGTGATGATGTTAACGTATGTCTACATGTCTTACAGGCAGTATACCGGGTCCGATCTTGTTCGATGTAGTGATGATGTTAACGTATTTCTACATGTCTTACAGACAGAAGACCAGGTCCGATCTTGTTCGATGTGGTGATGATGTTAACGTATATCTACATGTCTTATAGGCAGTATACCAGGTCCGATCTTGTTCGATGTGGTGATGATGTTAACGTATATCTACATGTCTTACAGACAGTATACCAGGTCCGACCTTGTTCGATGTGGTGATGATGTTAACGTATTTCTACGTGTCTTACAGACAGTATACTGGGTCCGATCTTGTTCGATGTGGTGATGATGTTAACGTATGTCTACGTGTCTTACAGACAGTATACCAGGTCCGATCTTGTTCGATGTGGTGATGATGTTAACGTATGTCTACGTGTCTTACAGACAGTATACCAGGTCCGATCTTGTTCGATGTGGTGATGATGTTTTGTTAACGTATGTCTACATGTCTTACAGGTAGTATACCGGGTCCGATCTTGTTCGGCGTGGCGTTCGACGGGGCCTGTCGGCTGTGGTCGTCTGACTGCGGCGGACGCGGGTCCTGCCTGTATTATGACAACGCGCGGATCGGCCAGTACCTCTTCCTCGTCTGTATACTCGTCAAGTTCGCATCCTTTATATTCATGCTCATCGCGTGGCGCTGCTACAGCGGGCGGACGAAGGAATCGAAGAGCAACACTGCTATGGTGAAGGTCACCGAGGTGCCGGTCACCGAGCCCGGAGCCGCTGACGGAGACCTCACACATGCCCTCTTGAACGGCACGGCGCCGGCGCCATCAGACGGCGACACGGGTAACATCCCCAAAAATGGCGTCGCCCAGCGCGGACGCGATGCACAGAACGTAGACATGATAGAGAAAGAGGAACAGAAAGCGGGGCTGCTCAGCAGGAGGGACTTGGACGGAAATGACATATGAAGCTGAAGATTAGACGAGTGTATGTGTACTGTGTCGATGTTGACAAACAGTCTAAATTTGCAAATTCTGTATGTGTTTTTGTTGTTACGTACGCCATCTTGGATGGGAATGGGAATGTGTGTGAGTGTGCGTATGCGTTTGTCTTCTGTGTGCTCTGAATGTGTTTATTTTGAAAACATCGAATGGTGTCATACGAGTAAAAAATATTCTCAAGTAACTGAAAATGCATGGTCATCAAATCAGTATTAAAAGTGCATATCTTTTAAGCTTTGTATGCATGCATTTATATATATATATATATATATATCAAGAGGAAATGCATGTAGGTTAGTAGTTGAAGATAGATTAGCTATACATGTGAAGAATGTTTGTCCTTTAAAAAATTTCTACGTTTGTTACAGACTGAAAGTACAAATTCACGTTGGTTAAGAAATCTGAATATAAAATTTACCACTGTGTGTGACGTTTTAACTGCTCTAGTCCAGTAGAGGTTCAATGCTGGTGTACTGTTGGTGTGGCATATATACTGGTTACGTATTTCTGTTGTGTCTATCGGAAGTGTATGACACGATTTTTCTGTGAATTGAATGTCAGTTAATTAATTCGCGGTTCGAAAACGGTAGATTAGTAAACCGGTGATAGCTATATAGCTGTGACGTTGACAATGGCATTTACGGTATGTGTACAATGCGGCAGTTTAGACGGATTTCCATTACCGTCATGCAACTGTGATAGGATGACATACGACAGAAACAAGACTAATTTTACCGACGGATTATATACCTGCTGGTTACAGGTAGTTTAGGGGACTTGTTTGCCATGTATTTAGTTATGGTTGTTTATATGCAAATATATATTTGTCTGTACCATAAAATACAATGTTATATCTAGTAATAATTTAATAACAAATGTTAATTAAAATGAACGTGACGGTACTGTATATTTCCTTGTAGTACGGTTGATTTTTGTTTATTGACATAACGCGATATTATCACTCACGTTGCTGTTTACGTTGACCCTAATAGGTCAATGTGTGGGACATAATTATGACAAGGAAATGACTTTAGGTTTCTGAAGTCATGGTGAAGATCGATATCAGCAATTAGAAAACATCGTACGTTATTGCAACTACTAACACTGACAATAATCAAAAGAAGTTCAGTTACCTTTACCATAAATTACGTTGATTCGCATAAAAAGACTTGTTTTAAAATGTCGATTTTAAAGTGTCTTTTAATATGGTGGCATATTTTAAATAATAAGTACATGCGTGCAGCATTTCAGATTTTCAAGTACTGCGCCAGCATTTATGTGAAGGTAATTATTTTTTTAATTATGTGACCACAGCGTGTGCAATAGTGTTACGGGTTGGTGAAATGATGATATTGAAACTATATTGTAGTAATATTGAATGACGGCCACAGCGCCTCGACAAAGCGTAAAAGTAGCGGTTACCAAGACGCTTTCGATGTCTTCATCATTCCAAATGTATGCACTGGACGTGGTGCTGGTATTTATGTTGATTACCTTCGAGTTTGAATCTGAACTAGAAATGTGTATTTAGTTAAATACTGAGGTGCAAACCAAATACTCGGCAGGCCTTAAACAAATATCACCCTGGTTTGTCGATCCAGGTATTTGTGATACGAGCAAATAGACGACTTACGTATTTTTATTAGAGTATAGAAATGTTATCTACATTTGAATAATGTGGCATTGCTACTGCTGTGAAAGGGTTTTCGTAGTAACTGAGAAATGTGGGGTAGTTATATTTGTGTGCCAACTACTGGAAGGGTGTTTTACTGCAATGTTGTCACCAGTGCTGCGACTGTCAAAGTACAGATTCTTAGCACACAAAACAGGTCGATTGTTCACACTGTGATACAAGCATTACATTTGGCACACCTGTGCTGTGACAATCGCCTGCCAAATAAGATGAGAGGTGGACCCCAACGAAATTTGCCTTTGGCGTGGCACAATATTTTCACAATGGCTGCCATGAAATGCCGAAATACAGTTTGTGGGGCATATGTTCACTTCTAATTACCATTTTTGGGTGGTTTCAAATGCTAGATTATTATTTTGGAACATGAGGAATTAAAATTACATTTAATGCGTTTATATGATTATCTTATTTGCATATTTAGTAGCCGTCTTGACTATTGTAATATGTGTTACATTTGCAAAATAGCATTGTGGAATACAACGTTTTAGACAATATATATATCTGAGATTGATCTTCAGTCATTGAAAGCTAATTTACATATTAAAATGGCTGCCACCAAACTTGATGCCTGTATCACGGTCTGAACAATCCTTGTGCTAGGAAGCTCCACTATCATAGTCGTCTTGTATTCACGGGTTGACGGCACGATTGGCTAGTCAGCGGTCGTTGTGTTATGGCCATTGGTTCGTCGTTGTGATTGTCGGGTAGTGGTCACTGTGTAAATGGAATATACAACGGTTTTCATTGGCTAAATGGAAGACCGTTTTACGGGATTAGGCGCTAAATTTATTTGTATTCATTACATCTGGGTTGGTTAAAATTGTACCCATAAAAAACTTCTCAGTATCGTGATCTTTCATATCTTAATAGTTTCGAAAATGCACGATTTAGCATTTAACACCATACCAATTTGACGATTTGCAATTAACAACCAATAAATATTTTTGTACACCAGTTTGATACAATTTCTGAATAAAACGCGAATTGATAATTTTCACGTACTTTTTTGATGTAAAAAAAGAGAATTTGAGCATTTTAATTACATGAAAGCCCCAATAGCTCTGTATCAATAAACCAATGATCATCGCCGTACATTCCCTTTAATTCGTCATGACTGGACACCAGTCGTTGTTTGCCAGACGACATTGCTCGACTGAACTCCTCATTGGTGGTCGCCATTGTTATGGTGTTGCGTATTCTTCGATCAGTAGTGTTGACTAACTATATTTTGGTTGAGGCATTTATTGGTTGTATGATGTATTTATTTATTGTAGAGTATAAATCAACGATTTACGACAATATTTTCCAGCGTTACTTATGTGGGACGTTCTAGTGAATTGTAGCTGTTGATTCGCAGTGGTCCACGTCACGTGGAGTCGCTGTTGAGTCAAAATTTAAAATGATTTGCCATCCTAGCCAAAGGCCCAGGTGGCAAGTGGACAAGGAAGCCATTAGCTTATAGGGAGTCCATCAGTGTTCGTCTACGTGTAACCCGCCCTCTTGAGATATGTGTCCAACTTGTTTTTAAACATATTCACGCTGCTAGTTATCTGCAAATTATCTACAATCCGTTGATAATTTGTTCCAGTCATTTACTGTCCTCTGAGAATGAGTACTTCCTGATATCCAATCTACACTGATCTTTTACCTCATGTCCTCTAGTTCTGCTATCTTTCTTGAGAGAGAAAAACATATTTCTATCAATATTTTCATACCCATTCAATATCTTAAAAACGTCAATCTTATCTCCTCTTTACCTCCTTGTCTCTAGAGTTGTCAAACCATATTCTGTCAAGCGTTCTTCATAACTAAGGTTTCTCAGTTTAGGAATAATTTTAGTTGCTATCCTCTGTATGCGTTCAAATGTATCTATATCCTTCTTACGATATTGTCTCCACGCTTGTGTACAGTATTCTAAATAAAGTTTAACTATTGATTTATACATAGGTATAATTAGCTTTTTATCCTTGTAGGTTATGTTTCTCCTAATCAACCCAATAATTTTATTACACTTTGAAGCTGCAATACCACAGTCCTCTGAAACTTTCATATCAGCACTTATTAAGTCCTAAGTCCTTTTCTTTTACAGTTGTACCCAGAACTGTATCTCCCATTTTATAGTTTACATCCAAGTTACCATGTCACTAATCTGTCTAGATAGTTTTGTAAATGTTTATCACCATCAGTGTTAACCTTTCTAAACACGTTTGTGTCATCTGCACATTTTTGTACGTTACTTGTTATGTTATCGTCCAAGTCATTGATATATATATATATATATATATATATATATATATATATATATATATATATATATATATATATATATATATATATAAAGAATAATAAAGGTCGTAATACTGATCCTTGAGGTATCCCACTCAAAACTGATTTCCAGTTTGAAACTTCTCCATCTACTACAACACGCTGTCTTCTGTCAGTCAGCCATTGTTCTATCCAGTCAATTAAGCCATCCCCGATACCATGGGCTTTTAATTTAAGTAGTAATCTTTGCTGTGGCACTTTGTCAAAAGCTTTGTGAAAATCTAAGCAGATAATATCTACTGGCGATCCCTCGTCAATCCAATTAGTGATTTCTTCAAAAAAAACAACGTATTTGTTAAGCATGACCTTGCTTTTAAGAATCCATGTTGAGATTAATTTAATAATTTATACCTAACAAGGAAGTCCACCATATGGTCTTTAATTAACCTTTCTAATAATTTACAAATCACTGACGTTAAACTCACTGGTCTGTAATTCTCGGACTTATTTCTCGAGCCCTTTTTAAATAAAAGTATGATGTTTGTTTCTTTCCATTCAAAAGGAAATACTCCCTCTTTTAATGACAACACTCTTGAACACTCTTGCAAGTGGTATACTGGTTTGTTCTGAGTCGAGTGGTTCTGTAGCGACGCTTACATCTCGCTGGTTATTGCTGCAGCTTTTGGGGCAAAGTTCAAATCCAAAGTGGTGATAATAACAGTAACCTCATAATAATAATAATATCACCACTGGTTAACGAGTATGTACGCCGTGCTCACACTATGTTTATGATAATAAAATGATAAGAAATTGCAAACGTCTCTGAAATCAACTGTCGAAAAGGGTACGTGTGTTGAGTGTATATGCACAGGTGTTCCCCTTTTCGATTTTAGCTGAAATCCGTATTTTTTTACATGACATTCTGTTTTCATTCTTTTTTTGTCAGTAGTTAAGTGGTTTAGCGCTCAGATTCAGATCGAGTGGCGCCATCTGATAGGGTACGAGATATACCTACCTCACGCCGACGAAATCCGCCATGTTTGGAAGAAAATCTGTCTTGCGATGTATCCGAAAATTTCAAGTAAATCCGTAGAAATATAGGGGATACGGTCGTATTCCCCCGATAGTCCGTACGACACGGCATGTAGGGTAAGTTGGGGCAAATCACCCCTCTTAAGGGACAATTGTTTGCTGGAAAGAATCCGTTCGGCAAATATCGTCTATATGGGCTATGAATGATCTAGTTCATTATCTTAGGTACATTTTTATGTTGACATTTTTTGCGGATGTTCCTATGATGGAGTAAGAAGCCCACCCACCGGGCAAGAAACCCCCTCTGGGCTTTTACAATATTATAAATTCTTTAATTGAATATTTTTTTATACATCGACCCACAACCGATACATTTATACGACTGTTATAATCGTATTAGCCTATTGTGAGCATTTACGTCTTTTGTCCCGGTTTGTTTGTACATAGTCCCACTTTGGTAAAGCCGATCATGAAGTTCATATTTTAATGTGAATAGTCTACCACATGTTTTGCTTCTGCTGCAGTCGTAGTCTGGTGGACACGATGACACGCGGCTCCGTTTTGCTATCTCAACATTCGTATTTTCGTGCCTTATGGATAGATGGACGGGGTAACAATTTCTCGCACACCCTGTGGATATATATTTGGAATGTGCGAATATGTTTGAATAATCGGAACAAGGATGCTACGTGCACAGGTGAGGCGGAAGGACGCGCGCACGCACGAACGCATGTTTGTGAACAGTAAATACGTGATGGACGGACGGGTATGGAAGAGGCCTGAACGAAGAGGCTGACAGTAACAACGAGCAATGGAGATATGGTCGACGTGGTATGGGAAGACAAAAACTGCTGATTATCAAGATTGTCTAGGCTATCTTCTCGATAACCTTGACAATCTCAAAAAGAATGGCGAAAACATTAAGAAATGCAGGAGACCAGGAAGAATGGAGAAATGTTAATGGAGCAGAACAGTTAAAATTAAATGCAGGAGACCAGGAAGAATGGAGAAATGTTAATGGAGCAGAAGAGTTAAAATTAAATGCAGGAGACCAGGAAGAATGGAGAAATGTTAACGGAGCAGAACAGTTAAAATTAAATGCAGGAGACCTGGAAGAATGGAGAAATGTTAACGGAGCAGAACAGTTAAAATTAAATGCAGGAGACCAGGAAGAATGGAGAAATGTTAACGGAGCAGAACAGTTAAAATTAAATGCAGGAGACCTGGAAGAATGGAGAAATGTTAATGGAACAGAACAGTTAAAATTAAATGCAGGAGACCAGGAAGAATTCAGAAATGTTAATGGAACAGAACAGTTAAAATTAAATGCAGGAGACCAGGAAGAATGGAGAAATGTTAATGGAGCAGAACAGTTAAAATTAAATGCAGGAGACCAGGAAGAATGGAGAAATGTTAATGGAGCAGAACAGTTAAAATTAAATGCAGGAGACCAGGAAGAATGGAGAAATGTTAATGGAGCAGAACAGTTAAAATTAAATGCAGGAGACCAGGAAGAATGGAGAAATGTTAATTGAGCAGAACAGTTAAAATTAAATGCAGGAGACCTGGAAGAATGGAGAAATGTTAATGGAGCAGAACAGTTAAAATTAAATGCAGGAGACCTGGAAGAATGGAGAAATGTTAATGGAGCAGAACAGTTAAAATTAAATGCAGGAGACCAGGAAGAATGGAGAAATGTTAATGGAGCAGAACAGTTAAAATTAAATGCAGGAGACCTGGAAGAATGGAGAAATGTTAATGGAGCAGAACAGTTAAAATTAAATGCAGGAGACCAGGAAGAATGGAGAAATGTTAATGGAGCAGAACAGTTAAAATTAAATGCAGGAGACCAGGAAGAATTCAGAAATGTTAATGGAGCAGAACAGTTAAAATTAAATGCAGGAGACCAGGAAGAATGGAGAAATGTTAATGGAGCAGAACAGTTAAAATTAAATGCAGGAGACCTGGAAGAATGGAGAAATGTTAATGGAGCAGAACAGTTAAAATGAAATGCAGGAGACCAGGAAGAATGGAGAAATGTTAATGGAGCAGAACAGTTAAAATTAAATGCAGGAGACCAGGAAGAATTCAGAAATGTTAATGGAGCAGAACAGTTAAAATTAAATGCAGGAGACCAGGAAGAATGGAGAAATGTTAATGGAGCAGAACAGTTAAAATTAAATGCAGGAGACCAGGAAGAATGGAGAAATGTTAGTGGAGCAGAACAGTTAAAATTAAATGCAGGAGACCAGGAAGAATGGAGAAATGTTAATGGAGCAGAACAGTTAAAATTAAATGCAGGAGACCAGGAAGAATGGAGAAATGTTAATGGAGCAGAACAGTTAGAATTAAATGCAGGAGACCAGGAAGAATGGAGAAATGTTAATGGAGCAGAACAGTTAAAATTAAATGCAGGAGACCAGGAAGAATGGAGAAATGTTAATGGAGCAGAACAGTTAAAATTAAATGCAGGAGACCAGAAAGAATGGAGAAATGTTAATTGAGCAGAACAGTTAAAATTAAATGCAGGAGACCAGGAAGAATGGAGAAATGTTAATGGAGCAGAACAGTTAAAATTAAATGCAGGAGACCTGGAAGAATGGAGAAATGTTAATGGAGCAGAACAGTTAAAATTAAATGCAGGAGACCAGGAAGAATGGAGAAATGTTAATGGAGCAGAACAGTTAAAATTAAATGCAGGAGACCTGGAAGAATGGAGAAATGTTAATGGAGCAGAACAGTTAAAATTAAATGCAGGAGACCAGGAAGAATGGAGAAATGTTAATGGAACAGAACAGTTAAAATTAAATGCAGGAGACCAGGAAGAATTCAGAAATGTTAATGGAGCAGAACAGTTAAAATTAAATGCAGGAGACCAGGAAGAATGGAGAAATGTTAATGGAGCAGAACAGTTAAAATTAAATGCAGGAGACCAGGAAGAATTCAGAAATGTTAATGGAGCAGAACAGTTAAAATTAAATGCAGGAGACCAGGAAGAATGGAGAAATGTTAATGGAGCAGAACAGTTAAAAGGAAACAAAACTCATGGTTTTCGACCTATGAACCTATAAGAGTGATTAAACCATAACCATTTGTAACTACAGTTTAGAATATCACGCCAGTGGTTTACTAGGAGAACCTTTTTAACCACACCACATCTTAATTTCATGGGCCGCGTCATACTGTTCTATTCGGTAACCCTACGTCACTAGCAAAATTCGCTTGCCAAATGGGATATGGTCATGCTGTTTGCGTCTAAGCTCAAGTTATGTATTTTGGCCTTTGTTTACTAACTAATCCTCGTTGTGACAAAATAGCACGTTTGTTTGAGACTGCTTTGGTTCTACGTATGCTGACCTCACATAATACGTCACAGGAAGTCTAGATTATCCGATTTTCATACAGCTCCGGTATCGCTGGTTAACATGTCAGCCCTCAGTCAACCGGAGAAGTAACCGGAATCTCCTACTTTTAGAATACATTCTCGTGATCTTAGTCGCACGTGGTTAGTTTTTATTATCTTTGTTAGGTGCATAGCCCCAAAACCATGACCTTTGTTTCGCTTTAAGGACAGGCAGACGGGGAGTGTGTGCGTGTCGTGAACTGATTCCCCGGTGCTATTGCACAATCATGACAACCCTTTGTCTCCAATAATATTTATTCCAGGTCCAATAGCAAACTATCTCACAAGAGTACATACTAACCGTTGCCCATATATTTGATGTGTGCAAAGCATGCGTAATGCCTACAGCTATGTAGAAGATAAATATGTTTTTATCAGCACGGCTCCATCATTATATTATTCAAGGAGGCAGTTTTCATTAGAATAAACAGACCAATGCACGTCATCCAGCATGATTATCACGGTTTTGATATCGCCTTATGGCAATCATGCGACAACTGTTATCTGGTTCACCAGTAATCAGTTAATAATCAATAATCGGGTGACGTGATTTTTAAACTGTACGTACATCTCGACGATAAACTTTAGAAGACATACACAACAGCCCAGAATCCAGGAATTCGCCATGCATGGTCATATTAACAGGTATTTAAACATACTTTTGTCGTTTCACAACAATGCACCGTACTTGAAAATGTTCTTAAGATAATTCAACGCCTACACGCCAGCGTAAGTGAACTGTTAGCTACTAGACTGCCTAACTCGTGTGTTTAACTAATGTCCGTATTTGTCTAAAACCAAGTAATATATTGCTACATATGTCTGGGGTCGTACCACTAGAGTGATATAAGCTGCTATGTGCTACATATGTCTGGTGTCGTACCACAAGAGTGATATATGCTGCTATGTGCTACATATGTCTGGGGTCGTACCACAAGAGTGATATAAGCTGCTATGTTGCTACATATGTCTGGGGTCGTACCACAAGAGTGATATAAGCTGCTATGTGCTACAAATGTCTGGGGTCGTACCACAAGAGTGACATAAGCTGCTATGTTGCTACATATGTCTGGGGTCGAACCACAATAGTGATATAAGCTGCTATGTTGCTACCTATGTCTGGGGTCGTACCACAAGAGTGATATAAGCTGCTATGTGCTACAAATGTCTGGGGTCGTACCACAATAGTGATATAAGCTGCTATGTTGCTACATATGTCTGGGGTCGTACCACAAGAGTGATATAAGCTGCTATGTTGCTACATATGTCTGGAGTCGTACCTCAAGAGTGGTATAAGCTGCTATGTTGCTACATATGTCTGGGGTCGTACCACAAGAGTGATATAAGCTGCTATGTTGCTACATATGTCTGGGGTCGTACCACAAGAGTGATATAAGCTGCTATGTTGCTACATATGTCTGGGGTCGTACCACAAGAGTGATATAAGCTGCTATGTGCTACATATGTCTGGGGTTGTAGCACAAGAGTGATATAAGCTGCTATGTTGCTACATATGTCTGGGGTCGTACCTCAAGAGTGGTATAAGCTGCTATGTTGCTACATATGTCTGGGGTCGTACCACAAGAGTGATATAAGTTGCTATGTTGCTACATATGTCTGGGGTCGTACCACAAGAGTGATGAGCTCACGAAACATCGTATCAGTCAGGTTCGCTCGTATAGTTGTTTTGTTCTGAACGCTTCTCAAATATCGTGATGGAATCCTTCGGTCATAAGTGCTTACGTCATAGGTCATAAGTGCTTACGTCATAGGTCATACGTGCTTACGAGAAATTAAAGAAACTTGTTTTAGACAGTAGTAGACATTTCACGAATCCACAACTACTGACTGAATCCGCACGTGAGCTCATCGTCTCGGAGAAGCGCCCCTCGATGTCCAGGCCGTTACGAAAACAACAAGAATCTTTGTTTTGTATATACCATCTATATACGCGTATTGTACAAAATGCCACTATTCATTCACACACGGTCACCAGTAATAATCCTACTAATCTGTGTACAACCTGCGACGTACTTAGTGTGATTACAACGTACTTAGTGTGATTATAACGTACTTAGTGTGCTTACAACGTACTTAGTGTGATTACAACGTACTTAGTGTGATTATAACGTACTTAGTGTGCTTACAACGTACTTAGTGTGATTACAACGCTGGACGACGTGTTTCTTTAGATGCTCCTTTATTATCACTCAGATGGTTGTCCTCGTTTATCGCCCACACGTTCGCTCGGAAGTTCTTACACGACCAGCATACAATCGAGGGCGACCGCCAACGGCTTGTTGCTCTTGAAGTTGTAGCAGCATTTGCCGAACCTAGCAACACAATAATGTGGTTTAACAACACCATAGACTAGGAGATTAAGTGGATGTCAAACAGAAGCTCTTAAGATATTAAGTGAATGGTTATGAATAATTAATCAACAGCATTTCTTTATACTTGCAGTAGAATAACAAAACAATAAATGAATGGGAAAATCTATGGATTGTGTAAATGGTAGCGTTGTGAATATGTTTATAAAAAAATTACAAATATCTCAGAAGGGTGGGTTACATATAGATTATAAATCGTTGGACTCTCGACAAGCCAATGGCTTCCTTGTTCACTTCCTTGTCCACTTCCCATATCAATTAAAGGCCCTTCCGCAATTCGATTTTTCGATCGCCTCGCTTCGGAAACGTTTCACGAAAATCGAACCATCTAGCCCCAACTACGTTATGCTAGCCTATTATGCATTTTTTTTTAAATCATCGGTCAAACTGTAAAATCATTTTTATTAGAGCCAACTGAATTTCTGCGAAAAGGAACAAAAGTGGTTTAGAGGCACAAAGCTGTTTGTACTTTTGCAAGTTACCCGATCTAACGATCAAAATCAATTCATTCGAAGATTTGTAAAAACAAAAATACGCACTCTACTATTAAATCGACTGCACATACTGCATTATTTAAACTATTTACGCGACATATATTCGAGATGGGCTAAATTAATTGAGGGTGGTGGAACTTTAAGAACAATTGCTACACAATGACCCGCGGCGTGGCGGCGATGTTTACCTCTTGTCCTGCGTCAGGTCGTTCTTTCTGTACATCTCCGTGGCAAAAGTGTTGCACTTGATGACGTTACATGTCTTTTTCTCCGTCTGAACCCTGCGAAGACGTTTACAAAGTTCTGTTAATTGTGACACTTCAACCTCGGAACCATTATGTTACATTCGTTTCATTAATTCATTTAGTGTTTTGCGGTATTGTGACAGGAGAAAAAGATTAAAGCCTACGTAAAACAATGCCGTACCATTTCAATATGACAATCAGTTTCACATGCATTGGTTATACTTCGCACCCAAGATCAACTACACTGTCATACTTATATTTCATTTCGGCTGTGTTTTAATTAAAAACCGCGGTGACTATGAATAACTCGTCATCAAGATCGATCGTGTTTGAGCGTGGAATAACCATGGCCTAACCGTTCGGCAATAACAATGGGTAACACTGCTGTGGGTATGTATGACCCGTGGGTAAAACGGCATGTCAGTGTTTACGGTAACGTAGCGGACATTGGTGTCACTAAGGGACATAAGAGCACTTGGAGCTACGTACATGACGAAGGGCGAAAGGCACTTCCGGTAGCGTGCCTGCTTGCCACAGCCGGAACATTTGTGGCTGCACTCTCCCCAGTCGGACCACGCTCCCCACGATGTACACGCTAAATGCAGATATTGAAATAACTGTTATTAAAATGTTATCCTGAGAAAAGAATGCACAAGACGTTCGCATAGAATACTACAAATTAACACAAACACAACTCAACTGCAAACACCGAACAGGACGGCCACATCTGGCGAGTGGATCGCAGGTGGAAGACATGCTGTCTGTGTGGAAAAGGTGGGAGGAGAGAACGGTGGCGAACTGTGATGGCGGGATGTATCACCGGGAATATAATTCGTATCTGTGACAATAATTAGAGAATATTTTAATAAATCATTTTAATGCGAACGCCATAATTAATTAGTTGGCTATATACTGGCGTAAGTATGGCGAACTGACCACATGTGGGGTAGGGGTGACACGGCACATCGTCGACGATCACAGCTGGTGTAGTGAGCGCGGTGCGCGAGTGGACGGGAGCGGCTTGTCGCTGGTCGACGGGCAGGCACTGGGGGTCGGCTACAACGATAGGCCATCAGTTTAGAACATCGGGATACTCAAGTACTCATTCTGATCGTTTATAGTGTAAAATCATTATATGTAACATAAAATATATGTGTTGTGGCATCTTGAACGCCTAAATATGTTTTAATGAACCACCAATTTGTCAAATAATTTGAGTGTATTAAATTTGTTGTATTCACATATGCCATGTAATTTAGTGTGTGTGTGTGTGTGTGTGTGCGTGCGTGCGTGCGTGCGTGTGTGCGGCGTGCGTGCGTGCGTATGCGTATGCGTGTGCATTTATATATGCAGTAGCCATTTATGAGTTTCCCGTCGAATGATCTTCGATCATGGACAGAGTAAATGTTCCTGTTTCATTATTCTACATCTTACGTAAATCACATTGACACTTGGCTCCAGACTATACACTGCGTGACGGTCCCTACGTAATAAAATTAACTATGCAACACTGATAAGTTGTAATAACACTAATAACTGTTACACAGCATAATTGTACTAACTTAATTTGTAGCAGAGTTTGAATCCACGCCGTTTCTTCTTCGATATGTCTTCTGTGTACTCGTTCCTAACTTTCGGGAACTCAGCGTTGAAGATCACTATCACGTTGTTCGACTCTGACGTCAGTGTTTTCTTTCCGTTGAATGTCGGCGTGCCGTCGTTACAGCAAAACCTAAGACAACATTTAACCATATTTAACAATATTGCCATCCAAGCCATGAGCTGCAGATGGAACGTGGACAATGAAGCCATTGACTGTCGAAAGTCAAACAATAGGTCTTCTATGCATAGCACGCCCTCATCAGATATTTATCAATTGCATTTATAGCATATACAAACTGGTAGCACATTCACACAATATACACACTGCTAGCACATTCACACAATATACACACTGCTAGCATTTACACAATATACACACTGCTAGCATTCACACAATATACACACTGCTAGCATTCACACAATATACACACTGCTAGCATTCACACAATATACACACTGCTAGCATTCACACAATATACACACTGCTAGCATTCACACAATATACACACTGCTAGCATTCACACAATATACACACTGCTAGCATTCACACAATATACACACTGCTAGCATTCACACAATATACACACTGCTAGCATTCACACAATATACACACTGCTAGCATTCACGCAATATATACACTGCTAGCATTCACGCAATATACACACTGCTAGCATTCACACAATATACACACTGCTAGCATTCACACAATATACACACTGCTAGCATTCACACAATATACACACTGCTAGCACATTCACACAATCCTTACATTGGTTTCATGTATTTAGTGTATTCTGGGAGAGTGGATACTTTCTCATATCCAATCTACACATTCTGGTTTGTGCCCTTTGGTTCTACTAACTCATTTAAGTTTGAACAAAATATTTCTATCAAAGTCTTCATAATCATTGAATATTTAGAAGACCCTATGTTTTGGTCTCCTATTAGTCTCCATGTTTCTACTGTCGTCAAGTCACATTCTAGTATGTATAATTAATAACTCAGGTATCTCAGTTCTGGAATCAGCTTAGTTAGCTTAGTCAGAAGCAATATTGTTGCACCTTCGTAAGTAGTAGGGATTAGGGGCTGGCACATGGTCTCCGGCATTAATCCTTCAGCCCCTAATCCCTACTACTTTCGTATTATCAGCGATAATAGTATTAGAACCACCGACCTGGGGCCGCGAGAGGAGAGGTCACTCTTGTACTTGACCTCGACCCACTGGAAGCAGGTATGAGCGTTGGAGGAGCAGTAGGTGCCAAAGTCGCCGTCGAATCTCACGTCAACCGTGCAACCTTCCGGGGCCTGAAGACACAGCCTTATGGGTGGACTTGAGGTAGTGGTGGTGGTGGTGGTGGTGGTGGTGGTGGTGGTGGTGGTGGTGGTGGTGGTGGTGGTGGTGGTGGTGGTGGTGGTGGTGGTGGTGGTGGTGGTAATGATGTAGTGGATGATGTAGTGGATGGTTGTTATAGTAGTGGTGGGTGTTTGTTGTGGGTGGTTGTTTTTGTAGTGGTGGGTGGTTGTGGTGAGTAGTTGTTGCGGGTGGGTGTTGTTGTGAAGACTGGTGGTAGTTAGTGGTTGTCAATATTTGTGGTAAGTCAATATTTGTGGTCAGTATATGCGCTAGCTCAGGGGTTCCCAAACTGTGGTCCGCGGCCCTCGGGTGGTCCGCGGGATTGTCCCAAGGGAAAACGCAATATCCACGTTAATTATGTATAAAATATCCTTTAACCCATTAGACCCCGCAAATTGAATTAAGCGTGTGTGGCTTTTCCCCCGGCAACTGAGACAGATTCTGAAAAGTATATATAATATATTATGTTTTAATAAAAATGCACATCTTCAATTGTATCGATAATTGTTTGCAAGACAGTGGGCCTCAGTGGCTTTAGCAGCCCCATGGGTGGACCTCAAGAAAAAAAGTGTGGGAACCCCTGCACCAGCTTCAATTATTCAGTCGCCGTGTATTGGTCTGTTGTTGCCGACATGGAGCGTGTATCTGAAAGACGAGATAACTTATTCAGATTGATTTACCTTGATCTTCCAGGC
This sequence comes from Lamellibrachia satsuma, assembly GCA_033239005.1. Classification (NCBI taxonomy): domain Eukaryota; kingdom Metazoa; phylum Annelida; class Polychaeta; order Sabellida; family Siboglinidae; genus Lamellibrachia; species Lamellibrachia satsuma. Next base: position 5,287,064 of record BSQZ01000043.1, on the reverse strand, counting down.
ACACTTGTCGCCGTTGTTGTAGGCGCCGTTCGGCTCCCTGTAGCCACGCGACTCCACGCACTGTTCACCCGTCCACTTCAGGTCAATGTCGGCCGAGCTGGACGGCCAACACCCTGGGGTAAAACAACAGGACGTGAGCCACCACCCAGGGGTGAGAACGATCCAGCATTTCGACAGGTGCACTGATTACCAAACCACTGAAAGAAGAAACCAACGAAACCCGCCCTCACCTACACCGACATCCTCAAACCTGACCTCACCTACACCGACATCCTCAAACCTGACCTCACCTACACCGACATCCTCAAACCTGACCTCACCTACACCGACATCCTCAAACCTGACCTCACCTACACCGACATCCTCAAACCTGACCTCACCTACACCAACATCCTCAAACCTGACCTCACCTACATCAACATCCTCAAACCTAACCTCACCTACACCGACATCCTCAAACCTGACCTCACCTACACCGACATCCTCAAACCTGACCTCACCTAAACCGACATCCTCAAACCTGGCCTCACCTACACCGACATCCTCAAACCTGACCTCACCTACACCGACATCCTCAAACCTGACCTCACCTACGCCGACATCCTCAAATCCGCCCTCACCTACACCGACATCCTCAAACCTGACCTCACCTACACCGACATCTTCAAACCTGACCTCACCTACACTGACATCCTCAAACCTGACCTCACCTACACCGACATCCTCAAACCTGACCTCACCTACACCGACATCCTCAAACCTGACCTCACCTACACCGACATCCTCAAACCCGCCCTCACCTACACCGACATCCTCAAACCTGACCTCACCTACACCGACATCCTCAAACCTGACCTCACCTACGCCGACATCCTCAAATCCGCCCTCACCTACACCGACATCCTCAAACCTGACCTCACCTACACCGACATCTTCAAACCTGACCTCACCTACACTGACATCCTCAGACCTGACCCCACCCACACCGACATCCTCAAACCTGACCTCACCTACACAGACATCCTCAGACCTGACCCAGGTTTGGAAAAGGATGAGCTCAAGACCGAGAATGCGTAGTTAAAAACATATATCTTTCGTGCAGCCTTTGGAACAATATGTTCGTAGCAGAAGTGACAGTTTAAGGACTAGGACTTTGTGCATGTTTAATTTATCATATTTATTTAACTTGTTTTATTTAACTTACCTGCTTAACTTATATGTTTATATAGTGTATTAACTTATTTTAGTTGTTTAGCTAACTTATTTGTTTAACTGATTTAGCGTATTTGTTTAACTTATTAAACTTATGTTTTCTTGTCTTTTCAACACTTTTTTACTTTTCAACTTAAAAAAATCACTTAACTTTTAGCGTCTTCTGAGCTGTTTTAACCCGGGCACATGGTGCGTTACAGATGTGCAAAATTAATAATAATAATAATAATAATAATAATAAGAAGAAGAAGAAGAAGAAGAAAAATTCAGACGACCATTTTGACTCGAATATCCCACTCGACATTAGCAATAAATAAGTGTTTGAATGTCCACCGCGCTTATAGTACCACTGGACAGATACAATGGAATCAAGCTCTAGCAGCCGTTGTGGTGGCTGCTGGTAAACACTCACCGCCGTTGGCAGGTTCGACGGTGTCACACAGTGTTCCACCCAGGCCCTCGGGACATCGGCACTTGGAGCAGTCGTTCGGGTCGGTGTAGCCTCCGTTCTGGCACTGCAGCTTTGTCTGGCACACGTCTACAATACGAGCTGACACGATTATCGCGGAAACATAGCAATAAGTATTATTAGCCTGGCAAATAGTGGTGAATTACATGTTCAGATTATGCGGGAGATGACGCTGTGTTTCGAGCTATTTTCTTGGAAAGAATGGACAAATCGTTAGGTTTGTAGATTAAGCGTGAGGTTTGTTTAGAAATTGGTCAAGAAACGTGGAAGCCGCGAGCAAACACGTACCACCGCAGTACGCCTTGTTTGCCAACTTGGAGTCGATGAAAGAAAGACCGACTCGCTGGCCGATGGTGCGCTGGAACATTGGGTTGATCGTTTTCACGCTGACACTGCCGCCAATGGACAGCTCCTGGAGACGCAGACACACATAGTCAGGTTCACTATGTCCACATTGAACATTTCGGTAATATTGTTGGAGATTAGCAAACCTATACATTTTGTGTAAACATTATGGAAGGAACCAGAAAACCAATGTTTCCATTTCCACATAAGCGTATATGGCGGCCTTTTATAAATAAAAATGGCCGCCTCCAAAACCAATATTTTGGTATCTAAGCCATCCAAGAGCCTGATTTTAATGACTAAACCTATACTTTCAGGGGTAGGGAAACCTACTCATACTAAACGAATCATCACGATTGTTGAAGTAGTTAACCTCTCCGCGGTGTGACTATGTTCAATGGTTTCAGTAATGTTTCCAGTAATGTGTTCAGTAATGTTTCCAGTAATGTTTCCAGTAATGTTTCCAGTAATGCTTCCAGTAACGTTTCCAGTAATGTTTCCAGTAACGTTTCCAGTAACGTTTCCAGTAATGTTTCCAGTAATGTTACCAGTAAATTTTCTAGTAGTGTTTCCAGTAACGTTTCCAGTAATGTTTCCAGTAACGTTTCCAGTAATGTTTCCAATAACGTTTCCAGTAATGTTTTCAGTAATGTTTGCAGCAATGTTTCCAGTAATGCTTCCAGTAACGTTTCCAGTAATGTTTTCAGTAATATTTCCAGTACTGTTTTTAGTAATGTTTCCAGTAATGCTTCCAGTAACGTTTTTAGTAATGTTACCAGTAATGTTTCTAGTAATGTTTCCAGAGTCGTCAAAGGTGCTACATGATTACGTAAACTGATAAAACTCACATTTGACCCATAGTGCATAATGGAACCGAGGTCATATTGGATATCCATGTTGTCGACCTTGACCGCGTCGAGCACGTCGAAGTTGACCATGTTCCAGGCGTAGATGTTCTTCGAGTTGATTGTCACGTACTTACTGCGGTCGAGCCGGATGTGTTCGTGCCAGAACCCGATAGCGTGGCCGATCTCGTGGGTTGGTAGGCCCAACTGACGCAAAGAGGACATATCATTGGTTAACTTACGGGTTCATATATTACGAATAAAATGCCGGTGACATCGATATCCTTTGGCCTGTTTTGCTGCATGGAACATAATTTCTGAACAAGGATATGGCCATATTAAAATTCTAGGTGCCAGTTGGTAAAACAGTTCTCCATATGGACTTGGGAATACTGGGGCGACACAATAAACTGGCGTTCAAAAAGAACGACTGGTCATTGCTGTCAACGATTTCATGCGCGAGCCGGCAGTTGATCATAAATTTATTAATAACATAATCATATTATAGCTAAAATAATAGGTACTGTATATAATAACAATTAATTATAACAGAGAATGTCAACCGCGGGAAATAATATTATATGTAGGCACGACAACGTCTTTGCAACTGTGCACTTGAGTAACGTACCATGCGTCCAAACAAAGACGAACGTTATTGTGTTTCTAGACACATTTTTAATACAAATACTATCTACAATTGTATGCAATAGAAACTGAGAGATTTCTTGAAAAATAGACGTTTACGAAATGAAATAAAGATGTGCAGAGGCTACACGTCAAATGTAAGTTGCGGCAGGTGTGATATGATAAATTTCACACATGCGCGAATGTTGTGGTACCATCTCATGCGCATTTCAGATTACATAAGTATTCGCCAGATGGCGATAGGAGATGACACTATACAGACAATCCGCCAGACGGCGATACTTACCCACGACGTGCAACCTCGAGTCTGCAGATTTATCCGTTGCGGGTAACTGGACGATTTCTGCACACTGCCCATGTACGACCAACATCTGCAATGTCATTACAAGCATCGATTAGTATAATGTCCGCTGTTGAACCCGCTGGCCATACAAGGCCGTCCCCAGGGTTTGAAAAGGGGATTCGAGAGTACACAATCAGCCCGGGATTTATGGGATGCTTTCTGAAAATGTTCGAGTTTAAAGAAACTTCTATCAAACGGGGAGTTCGTTCAGTGTGGTCGTTGGGAGGGAGGCCATTGTTTTATGGCTTATTGTTTCCGTAGTTTTCCGTTGCGTCGCTACATGGTATTATTTGGTAACTAAACTTGCCCCCTTTTCCCACCCCTTTGCGAGATCCAAGATACGCATGGAACCCTTATGAGGACGGGTATGTCATGTTAGCAATGTCTTAGGCAGAGCCAAATCAACGAATCAGGAGGAAGGAGATTATCTCCTTGAGATGAAGTAAAGGAAGGTTACAGCGCACCCACGTATTACACGACATGAAGATATTAAGGACGCCATCTTGTGCACTCTGTGACCATTTTCTAAATAAGATGTAAACATGTGAGATAAAAATGTACAACAAAAACAATTGGTTCCAAAAAGAAGAGACTATTTAAATAAAGAAAAGCATGAGATATGGCGAAATTGACAAGAGAAAAGGACAGGAGACATGGCACCGGGGACTTATCAGTTAGATTTCTTACGCCGGACTCACCCGCCCTGAGACGTGAACAGAAGGTGCTGGTCGGTGATGTTGTCGGCTGGGTTGGCGCGGCTGAAGCGGATACACGTCTCGTCTTGCCAGTGTTTAATGGCGGCCTCGATCATCTGTATGTCGGCCACGGCTATAAGCAATACGCACGTAGTTGGTTCCCGAGCAGTTGCGACATTTAAATATCACCTTTTAGAGGTTTTTGATGCTAAATGAAATAACTAATATGTCCAATTAGCATGAACTACTGCTACGTTAATATTCATCAGCACTGACTGAGTTGTGCTGTTGTATTGTATTCTTCTATTTAACTGCACTTTCTGTTTTTATATTGTATTCTTCTATTTAACTGCACTTTCTGTTTTTGTTTCTCACACCCTTATAATAAACGGTGTACAAATGTATTGTTGCGAGAAAATTAGCCACCTGTGGCTGTACATCCTATTCATAGAAACTGTGATATAATTATGTGATTATTACGTGTATGTATCGCAATTACAATAATAAATTCTCGATCTAATGCAGCTGCCGCATCAATTCGATTTTTGCACGTCTTGTTGCAGAATCATTTTGTATTAAACCAAACCGCTCTAGCATCCACTAAGACACACCATGTCGTTTGTACAAATGTGCCCTTTAGTTTTGGTGGAATCATCGGACAAATGATTGATTAAATTAGTTTTTGTTCGACGGAACCAAAGAAAGGGCAAAGGTAGCTTCGTGTAGCCAGCCTCTATGTACTATACTATGTACTATACTATGTACAATACTATGTACTATACTATGAGGTTAATCACAGTTTTGCAAGTTACAAAGTTAAGTATTTGGATGATTGTATAAAACGTTTGTTGTATTTTATTAAAGTAGGGGGTAACTTTAACCGGGCTTGAATGTAAATGGTTACTTGCAACTAAATGGTTCATCGTCAACACAAGATAGTCAAACGTACAACACAGTTTATCTCACCATCCCCCTCTTCCTTCCTCTCTTCCTTCCTCTCTTCCTTCCCCTCTGTCACTTCCACCCTCTACACCAATTCTTCCTCTTTTTGCTCATTTATACCCTATGTTGATCATATATATATATATATATATATATATATATATATATATATATATATATATATATATATATATATATATATATATATATATATATATATATATATATATATATATATATATATATATACATGATCGACATAGGGTATAAATGAGCAAAAAGAGGAAGAATTGGTGTAGAGGGTGAGAGTGTGTGTGTGTGTGTGTGTGTGTGCGTGTGCGTGTGCATGTGCGTGTACCACTGATCACATAGTGCGTGAATGTAGCGCAGACACTCTCCAAAGACCTGACGTACTTTGTGATCCCGAGTACTTGTAGACGATCGGCATCTTCCACTTGAGCGTCGGGTAGTTGTTGAAGTCCAAGGCCTTCCTCTTCTGACGCGGTCGGTGCATCTCGATACACGCGTTCGCCTGCTCGACCGTGGGCATCGTGCCGAACAGGAACGTGTCCATCTTGTCCACAATCTCTTTCGTCGCCTGGTAACGAACATTGTACAATAGCCTTAGTTTTTGCTGGAACGAACGAACGAACAAAACGAACTCCCTCTCTCCCTGCGTCCCTTCCTCTACGTCCCCTCCCGCCCACTTCAAACCCATAATTTGGCATGTCCCATATTCTTCCTTTACACGTTCGTTCCGATTGTTATCCCACCTTCGCTGCGCACTACCCTTTATCGTTCCACGTTCCTTGCATCCCGCCCCAGTTCCCCGCCCGACTCACCGTGATGCCGTTGTAATGCTGCAGCATGAGCACCTTACACTCGATGACCAGCATCTTGAGGTCATCAAACATGTCCTCAGTCATGCCGTGGTAGGCGAGCCACTCCTGCCGGCTCTCGTGTCCCTTCGGCACCCACATGGGGATACCGGCCGACATCGGGTCATCTTCCTGCAAGTACGGCCGCACAATGGTGCATGCACAGACAGCCAACTCAACCCGCGGAGTAGTATAGTAGGGGCATTTCGCACCTACTGTAATACTCTGAAGTACACAACTCTAGTAGGTGGCAGCACTTTGTCTATTTCTGGCAAAAACCCACAGCCTGGTCTTAGAAAACTCAGAGTAGAACAACAGATCTGTCGCCGGCGCAGCGCTTGTTACATCTGGACTTATATTCGACCAGCTTGGAAAGAAACGAACGCTCTCGATCGAGCACCAAAATCCAATAATAATTTTTAAAGGTTGTCTTATAAGCCCGCATCGTGGTAAACATATATGGCATATGTTGTTCGATTTCAATTTGTAGAGCAGTTGATGCGAGCTGCTAGAGAATAACAAAATGATAGATTGTGCTGCCAACTGTCGGCGTGTCGTAGAACTACAATAGGGACAAGCTTCCCGTAATTGTTTCACCTCCATGAAAAACCCTGTACGTATGAAAAACAAATGGCTACGATGTGACCATGATTACTTTTATATGGAATCTATCGTCGCATTTTTACAATCACATAATTCACCATTACCAGTATCATTGCCATAACCATAACCATAACCATTACCATACCATTACCATTACCATGAAAGAAGGCAAACATTATCCGTCACGGTGTTGCATGAAGTCCCACGTAGAAGGAACCTGTCACCCGGACATAAACAGGCTAATCACCATTGGCGGAACATTCTAGGCGTCACATTTACCGAACATTTGTTTACAATTACATCCGCTCGGAATTGCTGCGTGTTCTCCGTCTTAAGTGTTGTAAAATCTGTATTTAATCACATTTGAAGTGGAAGAAGGTGACATCCATCACCGACAATGTGGGATGACACGTACGAATTAATTAGTTTCTTATCCAGCGGACACATATCCATATTGGTTGTGCTAAATTAATAAGGTTTTTATTAATTTTAACTACTCTTTCAATTGTTTTAGCCGGTCATGGTTGACACTGAAACTACCCCAATGGTGAGTGGCCTGTAAAATCAACACGCCCCTTGATAGTCCCAGAACGACAATACCGGACAGTTGTTTTGACGATACGCATTCGCTGTGCACGCGAAGCGTGTCCTTTGTTCGAAGACGAAGACTGACAAGGCCCAATCTTCTCCGTTCGCCCATCAATGTTACCTTATAGCCAGTGAGTATGATCGATGCCGCGTCATCATCCCCTGTTGATTCCAGCAAGCTCGCGTCAGACTGCAAGGTGCGACCACATTGATGAACGGCATGCAAGCGGGTAGGCGGGCAGGCGGGCAGACGGGCAGGAGGGCAGGCGGGTAAGCATTCATGCAGACAAGCAGGCAGGTAGCCAAGACAACCAGCGAGTCAAAAAGGCAACCACTCTATCAGCCATACATTTACATAAGCAGACACAAGTCATCCAAGCAAGCAGGCTGTCGACTAAACAAATAAACAAACAAACGAACAAACACGGAGGCAGGCAGACAGCGGACAAGCAGCCAAGTGTGTAAGCGAACTTGTCTTGTGCGTGTAAAGCAGGCAACGCACCAAGGTAGAGACATGCAGTGTGTAACAACTAGCAACAGCTGATACGACTATTTTTAATCGATTGTGGGGGCACCGATGTATAAGCGCGAAAAAAGGCCGCGTCACAGTGACCGTTGTCAACATCTGGCTCGACGAGTCTCTGTCCCCTGGAAATTAGACAGTTTGCAAAACAAAGAATCCCATGTCGTACACTAGAACGTCGAACTCTGAATCGAGACTATATTACGTGGTAGGATCATTTTGCTGACGTTTATAAGCTTGGACAATTTCGTTTACCCCACTTTGCCGCAGGTCACTCAGCTGTATAAGCCAGTACCTGACTATGGAAAGTGGTGGATATAATGTGATGTGAACGAATAGTCTTCGCTTAGCAATTGCTGTTTCGCTTAATGCTTTCCAGATACGTTGAGTTGATGTTGGAATGAACAGGTCTGCCAGGGGGTGAAGAGTAAAGTGCTTTGAGCGATCCTAGGGACCGAGTACTGTGATATGTAAGAACGTACCGCTTCGTACCTTTATTCACCCAAGGATTTCACTCTTTGTTTAAACCCAGAAGCTTCTGACGTGATGACCATCGTAATTTCCCAATTACGTAGAAATAAAAATAAAACGACACTTTGAAAGGAACGCGAACATTAACATCAAACAGGAATGAAATGGGACACCCAGTCTACCCTACAGTTAACGCAGGTCAGGCCGCAAATTTCCGTTGCTAGTATGATTGTAGCACACTGAAAATATATCACAGTTTCGCGACAACTACTGTCACTATGTCATCATATAACATTCCTGTGCGTCTTCAAGTGCGTCTCGTAATATCGTCTTTGATTTGTTGTGTTTGTAAAAAAATCGCTTGCACACATTACAAAATACTCCACTTAACGGTCCAACGGACACACGCAAATCAGCAGACATATTTAAGTTAAATTATGGCAGTGGCATATAGCATTTTATTTATAACATATCGTTTGGTTAAAAAAAATAATACCACACAAAACGTGTTACCGTCGTGATTTTTCACCTCTCAGTATTTTCGGAAATACACGACTTAGCGATGATTTAAATACGCTGGTGTTATGACTTATACAGGGACTGCTTTACTGCAATTAACGACATATCAATAAATCGTTACATTTTAAGGTGAAGTATAACGTTTTTGCCGGGTGATTTATTAGTCTTTCCCTTTACATGCCGTTCGTGTCGGTAAACTTATTGCAACAATAACGATACAGTATGAGGCATAACACTGTTAATTTGGTTGTACCCTAAATAAAGTACGCTAGTTTTACAACATATATAGAAACCACTTTACTGCAATTAACGACAGACCGGGAAGTTTTGAAGTTGAAATACATGTATTACATTTCTTTCCTGGTGATTAATTGGTTTGTAAATTTGCGTTTTATACAATTTCTTACGATAATAATACTACAGTAATAAATAATGAAACACTGATTATGATTATAACATTGGTAATTTACATGTATCTTGAGATCGAAAAAGATTATTTGGGCATTTTAATCGTACGAAACCCCGAACTAGCTCCGTATCGGTCAACGAATGAAATCATTTTCGAAGCTTAGGCAATTTCGTTTACCCTACTTTGCCTCAGTCTACTCAGCTGTAAATGAGTACAAACACTGTTTGGAAGGTACCTGCGATGGACTAGTGTCCCGTCCAGGAGAGTCAGTATAACTGCACTCTAAGTTGCTTCGCACTATAGAAACCAGGTTTAAGCACTGGCCATATAAGCCTTCATGGCTTCCTAAGGCGTAATGCCTGGGGATGATTTTACCTACCTTTACCTTACCGGTTAAAGAAGTCGACCTGTCCAACGCTAGTTCGAGAAATTGATTGGGCGTGGCTGCAGCCGGAGTTGGTCTGTCTTGCGCTGACAGCAAGAAATCTACTGGGAGTGGCGGACGCCCACCGCGTCGAATAGTGGTTGCTCGGTCAATGTGCGTGAGCACAGATGCACTTTACTTTTTCAAAATGCGGTTCTTTATTCTTTGTGTATAATTGTAACCTTTCCAACATAATTAGACCGATTTCACTATTCACCCGTTTTCCCATTTGATGTAGTCTGCGACATATATAATCTTGAAATGTTCTCAGCCCACGCGGATCATTAATATAGTTCACGAGCGACGTGTGAAATATTTGTGAACCGCGTGAATGCGTGAACCACTTGACTGTCGCCGAAGGGGCGTCGACACGTTCGTGACAGTTTCAATGTCACAAACGTGACACGTTTGTAACGGGCATCACGATACAAATAACACGCACGAGAAGACGAGAAGACGCACGTCGCTGTTTACGCGGCAGATACGTGTGTCTATGTTGGTAGGGGAGAGGGAGATAGAGGGAGGTAGAGGGAGAGAGGGAGAGAGAGAGAGAGAGAGAGAAAGAGAGAGAATGAGTGAGACAGACAGACAGGCAGACAGAGACAAAGACAGAGACGAAGACAGAGACAGAGACAGAGTGATTTTTCGTGGAATATAGTATACTAATTATTTGTCCATTAAATCCCGATCGAGGAACCGAGTTAAAATGACCATAGCGGTCACGACTACCCTGTTATTATATTTGTCCTCCTAGCCTATTGATATGCAGACGCCATAAATCATTCCACAAGAATGAAGCAAAGAAACTAACCAGTCAGTCGCCACGCGATATCAATTTGACCACTCTGCGGTGGACGTAGGTGGACGTAGTCCGAGATGTAATGGTGACTGCCAACATTCTTGGGCAGACTGAAATTTAGTTTCTGAACAAAACAAACTGCCACACGAAATATTCAGAGTTACCATTTTCGGAGTTCAATTGCAATTAGTTGGCACAGTTTGGCTCAATAAAGTTCCATGAGCGAAAGCAAATCTGTTGTGTACGAATAACTTCTTCTACATAATTGGAAGACATATACGATTGACATACGACACATGTATGCTTTATAGGTTACATAAGTACACATGTACACACTGACATACAAACACACACGCACGCACGCACGCACGCACGCACGCACGCACGCACGCACGCACGCACACACACACACACACACACACACACACACACACACACACACACACACACACACGCACACACACACACACGGACCCACACGTTCACGCGAATAAGGTTATATACACCTACTCGATAAAAGGTTTCAATCGAGAGATACTTGGATTGTGTAGTTTAACTAGATACAAGCAAACAAAATTAATACAATTTCGTTGGCAAAAATAATGCTATTTTTAATTCTGCATTTCTGTTCTGTTCATGTAGCGCATCGCGACGGGCAACATGTCGTGCTCATCCAACCGCGACCGACGGACAACGACAGAGAACACACATTATTAATGACACGGCAGGTGGCTGGCAACTCGCTGAGACGTTTAACACCAGTAACGGAGACAGTTCACGAGACAGGCACACGGCAACAGCGACAGACGCAATCTGTCTCTGATGGTTTCAACAAATGCGATAAACGTGAGGAATAATTAGCGTTAGTTGCGACACAATCGATCGCAAAAAGAGGAACCGATAAATATGTCAAACAAGAGCGGAAACATGACGCGCGTTACTAAGAACGGCGTTGCTAAGGCAAATCAAGAATGTAAAAAAAGAAACGGTTGTCCTAAAAAACGAGAAAATCTTCCCCGTATGTCTATGTCAGTGCACCGACTCTTGGCGCCTTTGGCAAGATTTGTGTGTATCGAGGTACACCAGTTGCCGATGCGGAGCCTGATTAATCACAGCGATATTGCTTTGTATGCAACGTCGGTGTGAACGCGGAACTATTTATTGTTTCGGTATAGGCCACGTGTTTCGGAAATGAGTTATATAGAAATCGATAATGTGAACCATGTAGAGAAAATGGAGCTTAATTATTTTCATTCCTTACTGCCGAAATGCTGACATTTCTACGTGCATGTTTTCTCCGGGTGTTTTAGTTTTATTGTTTAGTAATTTCGTTATTATTTTATATGTATAACTTTGAAAACTCGTTTCATAATACAACATCTTTCCTTTCGTTCTGTTGAATATTTAAATTAGAAAGCGAATGTCATAATTTCCACTTTACATGTAATAGTTAATTAAGAGTTAAGAATTAATGGCAAGGAACATAGCCTATCATTGTCCAGTTAATATGCGAACTGGTGAAAATAAATATACAGTGGACTTATGGACAATTCGACTGTTTCTGCCGGCATTTCATTGCACGGCAGAAACAGTCGCATCCACTGCATGACACATAGGGTAGTACTGTTTATAGTGTGAACATAGCATGTTACAAATAGTTGTCTAACATATGTGAGTAAGTAAGTAAGTAAGTAAATAAGTAAGTGAGTAAGTAAGTAAATTCATTTCCTCATCACCATCATCGTGTACAATATAAGGCAAACAAAAGCAATGAAGATGAGGTGGCTACCAGAGAAGTGTAAACTTATCGCCTAGTGGCCAGTGACGATGACACCAGGAACCAATTAATTTGAATATTTTTCATTGCCATTTGTTTTTAATGGGGCATGGCCACTAGACTGATTAATAATTTGGGTGAGGGTGGTCCCAGCAGTTGTGTTAAAAGTGTGGGCAGTTGGGTTGTTCATACTGGCGTGAGTATCGTGCATTAGTCAAATGTTTGTGCTGTGTTAGTGTATATGTGAATGAGTGTAATAGTTTCGAAAATGTTCTGAAATATCAATATATTATAGATATGTTCGTTTTTCTTGGGGGTAACGTACATTCAGTGTTTCCCAGTAGTCACATTGATTGGGTGCAACATAAAATGTTATAGGGGTAGGATTCAGTTTTATAAATAATGTGTGCGTGCGTGTATGCATATTTGTAACTCTTTTTTAAAACTCTACTTGATGTCAGCTCTTTAATAAAATTTTATTTCTTTATTTAGTCATATGCATTTAATGAGGCTCTCCCATTTTTGGTCGTCGTTTGCCTTTTAATCGTTGTATGAACCACTATCATGTAACTCATTCTGTACACATTGCAACATTCATTCCATTCTATGCATTTGTTTGACAAACTATATGAAAGGTTGCTTATTAAAACAACTGACAGCTAAATGAGAGAGAACATTTTTTTACAGGAGGCGTGTCCTTGGGCAAGTTGGCCAGATAACATTCGAGAAAGATCTTGATCTGCAGGTGGAAATGGCTGTGATGGAGCAGCTGGGGAATGTGTTGGAAGATGGGAAAATAATATTTTTGGGACCTTAGAGAAGAAAGTCCAACAGGGCTTAATGAGATTTTGACCACTTGTAGTAATTAGCTAATACAGCATACAACACTGATATTTGATATACAGAGTGCATGGATAGATTGTGCACGTAATAAGGTATTAGGTATATATAGCTATATAGTAATAATCTCTTATTAGTACTGTATATCTATAGATATATGATGAAGACTGGGTGCTGTACAGTATAAACACTGGGCCTCCAGTGGGTTCTTGCCGTGCAGCAGCATGAATGTCACTGGTCCATGCCTACATCGCTTTATCATGTGTCAACTGATAAGGGCTCAGCGGTTTAAAGTTAATTCGAATTGCATCGCAAAAACTGATAAAAGTTCACTCCCATTTTATGAATTAGCCAAATGCCCGGTTGAGATCTTAATTAGCTACTTATGTATGCGCCCAAAATCTGTCTGACCTGTCAAGGCCTGCGTACAACTTTTTTTTAGATGTTAGTCGCATGAGAAATTTGTTCATCGCTGCATAACGCAGCGCCGTGAACTGCTACAAAACTACTATTGTTTTTAATCGCGTAACTGTTCACGACGTGGCGCTATAATGCAGTCTGACATCTTGGAAATTCGTGGAAATTTCGTGGAAAACAAATATCAATATGACACCACGAAGTTCATCGAAAGAACACAAAGCTTTAACATAATTGGTGTGTTTGAAAGCATAATCTGATGGTTATTATCTTATGTTCTATACACATGCACTGTGTCAAAACATTGCTACATTGATAGAATTTTCAACATGAAAAATTATGAACATTTTAAGATACTAATCTGGGGAGGTGGGCGTGAGAATTAGTGCGCTTTGTACGAATAGGTAAAATGTCGAGATTTGTGAACGGTCCATAATTTATAGACTCCCGATGTAAGGAAAAAGAATTGAAATCCCCGGTCTGGCCCGCATTATGTTATGCACACGTGGATATAAGAAACATCATATATATGGAACAGTTTGACCAAGTCCCTGCATGTTCCGTATAAGAAATAGTCGACTGTATTAATTTATACACGGACCGTAGACATCAGCGACAAATCACCACGCGCGCGCTGCATATTTCCCTGTACATGCAGACAGTATGCCAACAATTAAATGACGATTCGTCTTTTTGACATATAGATATGCATTCCAATGGTCGTTACTCGTTGACCATGTTAGGCTGCGCGGTCGGGTTGCGTCGCGACGGTGAACAATGCCTGCGAATGCCAAAACGCGCACCGAGACGTCGATTCGACGTCGCACTACGACTCGTCGCGGCGAAAAGTCGATTTGTCGTTACGTGTTCGTGTCCGACATATCAAATCGGTATTTTTGCGACCGATGAAAGCACCTTAACAAAAAGTCTTATATAGAAATGTGCTTCGTAAAATGCATTTCTCTTTTTGATTAACGTTAAAACTGCCGCTGTTCAGAGCAATAAGTACAACAACAACAACAACAACAAGTACAACAACAACAACAACAAGTACAACAGTTAATATTTTCCTACCAGTCCCGCTAAGATGAAAGAAGTGATAATTAAAGGCAAATAACTTTTTAACAATATAATACAATACCATACGAAAACTAAGGGGGCAGCCGTGGCTTAGTGGTTAAGGTGTTGGACTCTAAATTCGAGGGTTGTGTTCGTTTTCGAAGCTTAGGCAATTTCGTTTACCCTACTTTGCCTCAGTCTACTCAGCTGCAAATGAGTACAAACACTGTCTGGAAGGTATCTGCGATGGACTAGTGTCCCGTCCAGGAGAGTCAGTATAACTGCACTCTAAGTTGCTTCGCACTACAGAAACCAGGTTTAAGCACTGGCCATATAATAAGCCTTCATGGCTTCCTAAGGCGTAATGCCTGGGGGATGACTTTACCTACCTACCATACGAAAACTACGGTGCGTCAAAACTGAAGGGTTTAGTTAGTCTCAACATCGGCGTACAACGTTAAAGTTGGAAACATTAGCGATATATACATATATACAAAAATAATTTTTCACGATGAAAATTATTGCTACACTGCATTGTATAATTGTCATTAATACGTATTCTGCTTTACTGGGGCAAACCGTCTAAAACAACTATTACTGTTTGCCAGGTCGTTGCTGCTGTACAACGTACCTTGCACCGCTGCGACTCTTCCGTGGAAAACGTACCTGCTTTGTCCCGAAGACGACGAGGGCGATACAAAGGATGAGCCCAAACTGCAGTGGTGTCTTCATGGCGCTCCTCCGAAGTGGTTTGCCGTCGAAAATGTCGTTACCAGACAACTCGAACGAGAGCAGGCCCCAATTGTTGATATCCGAGAACGCCGTGTGGTTCCGTCGCCTGAAAACTGCTTGGACGGTTACGGTGGCTACACTTTATAGCCCATTTACTATCCCGGCTGAAGTATTCTGATTTGCTTGGGCTGGCGTGATTGGCAGGCAGGGGTAGCCACGCCCAGTTGATCTTGAGGGTAGGGGCCTGGTGAGTCACGAAATGATGCGATGACACAACGTCTGTCAATCTGACGTTGTTTGACGTCGGAGCTTTTTGCGATTCGTTCTCGAGTGTTCGTCATTTACTAATTGCCTCCTGCGCACGATGTTTCAAGAATCTCCATCGATGCGCTGAGTGTATTGGTCAGTAGGAACACGTATCGTTCACCCATATTGATACTACCGGCAACTGTATTGGAATGCACGGTATATTGTAGGCCGCAGTAGCTCAGTGGTTAAAACAGCGGACTGCCAATCGAGAGGGCCGTGGTTCGAATCATCTGGCCCCATTTATAAGCTTGGGTAATTTCGTTCACTCCACTTGCCTCAGTTCATTCAACTGTATAGACGAGTACCTGCCTATAGACAGCGGTGGGAGCAAATGAACGTATATAATAGTATTGTTATATACAATAGCGGTTACAATACTACACACAGCTCTGTCCACCAGGGGATTACTTTCAAGCCTAGTTCCACAAAAACATGCCGATTTCTGAATAAAACGCAATTGTCGAAGAACGGATATTCGAGACATTGTGTTATTTTATATGTTATTGCATAGGCTGTGAAATATGCTAAACAATATTATTGATTTAATAATACATTAGTAAGAATATAGACATAAATATCATTACATTGCCAATCTGACGCATGATCACGTGACAGTGACGCATCACAACACGACACTGTGCAATTCATACAGCCAAGCCTTGTATTACCTGCATTGTGCCATTTGTGTGTGTGTGTGTGTGTGTGTGTGTGTTTGTGTGTGTGTGTGTGTGTGTGTGTGTTTGCGTGTGCGCGTGTGCGTGCGTGTGTACTTTTGTATGTGCGTGTGCGTGCGAGTGCGCGCGCGTGTATGTTTTTAAACCAGCAGTAGCCATTTGTGCGTGCGTGAGTGCGTGCGTGTGCGCGTGCGCATGTATAAATAATTCAAATATTTGAGGTTTCGCCTGTTTATAGCGTTCTTATTTTTTATGATAATTACCGTGGCGCCATTTGCATTCTAACAAAGACACACGCTTTTATAAAAGTACATACGTAGTGCAAAGCATCTCTAGATAAATGTTTGACTTTTTGATATATGGTTTTTAAATGCAAACCATCCCATATAATTTCCAGCGGAAACTTTTTTGGGCGTGACCTTATATTGCAGTGCAAAACGGATTCATCATATTATTTATATGACCTTGCCCAAGAATGCACAACGGTTTAAATAGGTTCGCAAAACATCTCCGAAATAGAATCTAATTAGTATGTATAAATGTATATCAATAGGAGCGAGACATTTAAGGTACATTTAAGTGCCGTACGTGAGTTTACAAAATGGGTATGTCTTGTGTACGTCTTCAAATATGTACTGCTAAAAAACAATAGTTTACTAACATGCAGACTGCAGTGTGCAACGTCATCTCCCGAATCTGGGTTAGCTAAAAAGTTTCTGTATGCAATGAAATCGCGCAGTGCATGGTAAAAAAACCGGCTTGGGTATTTCCAGAATGACTGTAACACTGGGCGGCTCTACGGATGCTTCGACAGCAGATGTCGCGACTTCTTCGAGTTTCGTTAAATTCAAAGTGCAATTAATAGCCTGAAAGACACCGAGACAGACTACCTGCAAAAAGTCGGCTATGACAACAGCTGTCGAGTTTTTGGGAAACGTTAATATCTTTTAAAAAGGCTGATTTTCAGCTGACGTTTTGTGGATTTATTGGCGGTGTTATTTCACCAGGTGTCGAACTTTGGAGTTTCAGCAAACAGGCCGATGTAGTCATTAGTGTCACAGTAATACTCCTGTTAGTATCGCTACTGACAACAACTATTCAAGTTGTCGATGTGCAAAAATTCAAAATTGAACATTCTGAACCACAAGTTGCTGTCCCTTAAATGAGTGAATGCGTTTGATTACTGTCATAGCACACTCAAGCTGGAACGTCACTAACATTCATAAACGAGACCGGCTCGCCCCCGAATATGATCTTTCCCACGACAAGCACGAACGACTTATTGAATCGGGTCACTATCCAGTGACTCCAAGCACACGCGTTACATTGTGTTGACGTCTACGACAACACCGAGTGATGAACGTGAATTAATCACGTTCTGTTGGATCTTTCTTTAGGGGTGCTCATGCAGTTGCGTAGACGTCAATGCGGTTTCACAACCCCCTAAAAAAGAGTGTCCCGTGGGATCTCCGTCCCTTTCTCCTCAGTAGTATAATTTATTGTCACTTCTCCGTCGATCGACATACGGACCTGGGCCCGGATTCAAGAAAGCTGGCTTCGTCGGAAATTGCATTCGCGCGCCAATGTGTATATGCAGTACATGCATATCTGTTTATATGGGAATGGTTACATTAAAGCGTCATATGGGATGTAGAAATGTTATACATTAAAAAATCCCCAAAATTACATTGTCTCTCTCGGTATTACATCCAACTAGATTGTTGCACTAATAATAAAATGCATTTGCATTTGCTATGCATTTGTAATAACAGTACTGATCGTAAACATGTCGGTATATCATTATCATGTTTATATTGTTAGGAGTTAATTATGCTTAACTATACATGTTCATATGGTTACAGCTCTTCCGACACATTATTTATAACTTCCGTACGATTTAATTGCAGTATATATGATGTACTCCAATGCGTTGTGTGTACGCATTTCTTGGAAATAACTGATTTATTTAATGATTAATTGGATTTCTTTGGCACGTTTAGAACACGTATGCTATTTTCGTTCACAGTGCATTAAATACTAATTAATTTACATATCATATGAACATTACGTAGCCCAGTTTTGGTTAATATATGTTGGACCAACAGTGCGACAATACTTCACATTCAAATTATGATTGTTTGCATATCCTTTGCCAATTAAGGACGGAAGTATATAGCAAGAACACTCTCCAGCCGACACAATCAATGTCTTTCACGAAATCGTTCTATATATTCGTGAACCAAATGTTTTCATTATTTAAATATCTTTCTAGGTTGAAAACTAAATTGTCGGTGATTTGTAAAAGCCGAACATAAAATCCGTTGCCTTCCCAAGAGTCTGTACTATACGACATTTTTTTCTCAAATGGAATGCCGTCGAAATGGCCTCAACCGATAACGCAATTTTCCATTGTTCCCGCTTTCCCGCTTTTTCTTCGAAATGTCCGGCGTTTTTGTTAATTTATATATATACTATAAAATCAATGTATTTGTTGCACGTGAAGCCTTTCTAGGCACATGTTATTTCTTTGGTTTCAAGTGATTTAAATTTTTTTTCGCGCGAGCATCTCGAACGAGAACGGTACATCAAAATGGCGGCCTGTAAAACAGCACGTCAAATACCGTTCTCCTTCAAACGTAATTAGACGACGACCACACGAAATCGACGGCGTAGTGATGGCGTACATTGCTACCTTGTGTTGCTAATCGTGTGTTCATTTGACTTAAAACGGATCAGTCGTGCCGTGGACGCTGGTCAGCAAACTCAAGTGACGAGTTGATGTAGTTGGTGCAACCGTTGGTGAATCGATTCGAAAAGTGAATCGCAGCAACATTTGTTGTGTAATGTGTGCTGACGAAATCGTTCAAACGCGATTCGCAATTTTTTTAGCAATGTACGCTTAGCATTACGCGGGAATTAGACATCGTACCGCGGGAAATAGGCAACTAGACGATTTACCGCGGGAATTAGACGGCTTAATGCGGGAATTAGACATCGTACCCCGGCCCCTGGAAATAGACGGTTCACCGCGGGAATAAAGCATCCC